>CM042416.1:10161661-10339161 GCA_023634145.1 Thymallus thymallus
AGGTGGTATTAATTATCAGGTAGAACAGAAAAACAGCAGGCTCCGGACCTCGAGTGTCAGAGTTGAATCTCCCTGCTGTAGAGAATCCCCTTCCTCTCTAGTCCAGCCCTCCCTCCTGGTTCTAGTAGACAAACCTCTTATAGGATTTAGGCCCTGGTGCTGAAATCAGTGTTGCTCACCTGCCAGGCAGTCTGCCACCGTGGCAAAGGTGCTCAATCAGGTCCCTGGCAAGAAGAGATACATACGTACAATCAATCAGACACACACACCTATACCTTTAGTGGCCGGTCATGGTCTCCACTGCAGAGGGAATTCAGGGAGGTCTTGAAGGTTTTCCACACCGGGTTAAGGTTGTTCATAACAGTCTGTGAGTTAAACAAGAAAGAGAAAAGTAAAGTAATTGGATGGATGGATCCGTTTGAACAAAACAACTACTTCAAGCGCTGGCCTTACCTCTGTTCTGTGTACAAGCTGTAGCGTGTCGTCATCGTTTATCCTGAAGATCTCCAGGAAAGGGTCTGATTTGCTAAAAAAGTCCTGCACAGAGAGATACACAGTGGGCTTTAAAAAATAAATCAACTACCATCTTAATGCCATGCTGAGGGATTGCCACAGTTCCCTCCCAACCTTTTTGGCCCTAAACCTGTAAAAGTGGTAAATAAAATACCTAACGTTGTTGTGAGGGAGGTGGTTGGCATGTTTTCTAATGTCACGCATTTATCAATGTCAACAACACACTGAGGTCTCTACAAACTCTCCTGTATGTGCATAGGCAATTTACAAGGAATATACAGTATATTGTACATAGAATATACTGAACTGACATCTATCTCACTCTCCGCCACTATATCTCTTTCCTGAGAGGCTGGTGTCTCTCCTTCCTTAATTGAGCTGAGCTGTGATGCAATCTGTAGGAGGGTTATCTGTGGTAACTCCCTAGACGGGTGCAAAACTCCTGCATAGCTAAATTAGCTGAAGAAATACAGTACCTCGTGGATAACTTGAGGCTGAGGTTGTAACTCGTATACAGTATACAGCTAAGACACCTTTCAAATTGGCTCTGTACTTTTGACTCATCTAATAAGAGCAGCACTGGGAAGTAGAACGTCACAGATTGTTCTCAAAACTCTTGGACGACAAGTAGAAATGTCGAAACACAACTCCTCAACATCATGACAAGGTTATTTCTGTAACCATGTAATCGGGAATCAGGGCCAGACATTGCCATGAGATATCCTGGTCTCTGAGGTATTGTTGTGCACATCTGATACCTGATCCTAATATTACAATCAACATTCTTCACTCTTGCCTCAAAAGACTTGATGATCAAAATAAATGTGCAATTCCAAAAACCCGAAATCAATCATTTATAAACACAATGCATACTGATAGGAAAGCTAAGAGCAAATCGCTTTGCATTGATTGCATTTCTCCCTGCAGATGCTTATTTGCATATTAGTGCTGGAATAATGTACTTTAGCACCTGTGATGAGGGAAAACTTATTTCAGTTGAAGGCAGACACACAAACACACACACACACACACACAAACACACACACCTCTGCTCTCTCTCTCTTTTCTTATCTCCCTATCTCACATCTGTGTGTGTGCAAGTGTCTATGTATGTGTGTGTGTGTGTGTGTGTGTGTGTGTGTGTGTGTGCGTGCGTGCGTGCGTGCGTGCGTGCGTGCGTGCGTGTGTGTGTGAGCCAGACCCACAAACACAGCAGGAGAGACTGAAATAGGAAGTTGGATGGATCATATATCCTCATTGAGGAGGGATTAGTTCTCTGTATCTAATGTGTTTCTGATGTAATTATTCCTCTGATTTTCCCCTTGAAGCGGAGCTCTGTGTGTATAATCACTGTTCTGAGACCAGTTGATGCCATGGTTAATAGAGAGAATATGCAATAATGTAATGCATTCTTAAATTAAATTAACAAGCACAAAATAAACATTTTCTGTAGCGTTGTGACCTTACCTTGTCGTCAAGTTTCCTGGCACTGAAAGAAAGTTCCACATAGTCATCGTTCCCTGTCAGCTCCTCGGCAGTGACCTGCAGGTACACAACACACACCTGGTTATAATTTTCACACACACCTGGTTATAATTTTCACACACACCTGGTTATAATATTCACACACCTGGTTATAATTTTCACACACACCTGGTTATAATATTCACACACACACACCTGGTTATAATATTCACACACACACACCTGGTTATAATATTCACACACACACCTGGTTATAATATTCACACACACCTGGTTATAATATTCACACACACCCTAGTTATAATATTTACACACACACCTGGTTATAATATTCACACACACCCTAGGCGATGGTGGTGGACTTCAGGAGAACCAAGGCACAACTGACTGCAGTCCCTATACAGGGGATGGATGTGGAAATGGTTGGGTCATACAAGTTCCTGGGAGTCCATATGGACAACAGGCTGGAATGGGCCGGTAACACCGGGGCCCTGTACAAAAAGGGCCAGAGCCGACTCTACTTTCTGAGGAGGCTTAGGTCCTTCAACGTGTGCAGTAAACTACTGCATACCTTCTACCAGTCTGTGGTGGCCAGTGCCATCTTTTTTGCAGTGGTGTGCTTGGGAGCAAACATCAAAGCCGGTGATGCTTCTCGGGTAAATAAGCTGATCAGGAAGGCTAGCTCTGTCCTGGGGATGAGCCTTGACACTCTAGAGGAGGTGGCGGAGAGACGGATCCTGGCCAAACTGCTGGCCATCATGGACAACGTCACCCACCCTCTGCACGCTATGGTTATGACGCAGAGGAGCACTTTCAGTCACAGACTGATCCCACCACGGTGTGCCAGAGAGCGCTACAGGAGGTCCTTCCTGCCGACGGCTATTAGACTATTTAATGCCTCACCTGGGTGCCGTGCCGTCGGCAACATAGATCTGGAACTGTTGGGGTGCTAGGACCTAGTTTAACAATTATGCATCCATCCGTGAGTAACTGGTCCGTCAGCACTCATCCACTCAGGACCTATTTATTCATACAGGTCTGTATATACATACTCATGTACAGTTGTTATATCATATCACATGCAATATTGTAAGTAATTGGACTTAACTTACGTAGGCATTCACTCAGGAATGCATATTAGTATCCTGCCAGTTGCACCTTTTCTCATTGCTTTTAGTATATTGAATGTGCAATACGTGCAGTTGTCTGTAATTAAACCCTGCGCACTAAGGACTGTATTTTAAGGGAATTACTACTATTACCCCAAATGATATCATACACACATTTAGCTATTAAAGTATCTCTTCCTGTCATTTACCTGTACAGTTTGTGTAACCATGCAAGTATTCACTTATCTGTAAATATAACTGTATACCTAACTGTACAGCTAATTTAACCATGCAAAATTTTCACTTACCTGTTCATTTACCCAGTCTGTCTATTAAGTAAACTATTATTACCCTCGCTCATATCATACGCATTTTTAGCTACTGAAGTATTTCTCTGCCATCGACCTGTATAGTATAGTTAACCATCCAACATCCACCAATGTATAGTGTACATATTCATATTGCACTCCAGATATCTTGTATTTCTATACTTTTTCATACTGCCGCTCTATGTATCATGTACCGTGTATCTGTCTTTTGTGTACTTTCGTTGTGGCATTTTGCACCTGCCCTGTGTTTTGTTGTAGCTGCTTGACAATGAAATTTCCCCCCCGGGGGATCAATAAAGTATTTGAATTTGAAAATCTAATTTTGATAAACTCCCATATCTATTGGGTGAAATACCACAGTGTGCCATCACAGCAGCAAGATTTGTGACCTGTTGCCACAAGAAAAGGGCAACCAGTGAAAAACAAGCACCGTTGTAAATTGAACCCATATTTATTTATTTTCCCTTTTGTACTTTAACTATTTGCACATCATTACAAAACTGTATATAGACATAATGACATTTGACATGTCTTTATTCTTTTGGAACTTTTCTGAGTGTAATGTTTACTGTTCATTTTTATAGTTTATTTCACTTTTGAGAACGAGCGAGCGAGCGAGTGAGAGCTAAGTGACAGAGAGGGGCCTTACCATGATGAAGGACTTGCTCACTGTGCTGCCCTGTTTGAGCAGTGGTTTGGAGAGCTTCCTCTGGGACACAATCTGTTTGGAGAGAGATAAGAGGTGAGACTCCCCTGACTCAATGCCTCACATCAACAACACAGCAACACAGGAGAACCAGAGGGAAAAAACTGGGAAGAGAGAATCACCGGCACAGTGAAATAGGTTGAGGAGAGTTCTGAAGAGAAGTTTTTAGAATTAGTACTTAGCACTTAGCATTGTGTCAGATATAGCGTGTCGGAGTTAGCGTGGCATTGCCGTGGGAGCACACCTGTCCCAGTGTGCACTCCATGGCTCCCAGGAAGTCAGTGTCCTTGATGCCGTTGTGGTTGCTGCTGATATCATAGAGCTCGTAACGTAACCGCTGTACCTCCTCAAAGTAGAAGTCCAGGGTGAAGACTTTAGAGAAGGTGGGGCTTATAGAGCTACGGATCACCTCTGTCCTGTCAACCTGCAGAGAGAGAGAGAGAGAGAGAGAGAGAATTAGGGATTGGTTTGAAAAAGCAAACTCACACACAACTGTGGAGAAACAAAAAGCCAAATGAACACACTCACTCAACACTGAAACATTACCCACTTGGCAGAGACGTCAATTCAACGTCTATTCATCGAAATGACATGATAAGGCTGTAAAGTAACAAAATGTGGAAAAAGTCAAGGGGTCTGAATACCTTCCAAATGCACTGTATGGTGACAACGATGTAGGCTGTGTGTAGCAGTTAGCGGTTATGATATGAAGGTTTGTTATGGAAAGGTGTTTTAGTCTGGTCACAGACAGCTGGAGGGTTTTGCACTGAAATCCACAAGCGAAGGGAAAAGTTGAGAGTAGGAGAATGCATAGATGCGAGAAGGAATTATCCAACGATCAAAATTATCATGCTGTTTGTATGTGGCTGCTATGAAAGTGAACTGTGTTTGCGTCTGATCAGTGGTATATTCATTCCGCCGATTCTGTTGAAAGATGTTTCTTAAACATAAGCAAACGGAACGAAACAGGGAATTTGTCCAATAGAAACTCTCGTTTGCAACTGTTGGACTAATTACTACATCCTAGATCAGCTAGAAGCAGGCAAGATTGTGCAAGGTGGTATTTAATGTGTCACTGTCTGTAAAGTTGATTACTCAAATATCTCTCAACCTTTGAGTATCATGTAGTAGCCTAAACCTGTTGATGTTACATTGAACTGGGTTAATGTAATATGAATGGCAGTCATCCAACATGTTGTAATAGAAATTAAACGGCACCGACTGCCACTGGTATATTCTGATAGTGTTTGTCTGAGGGGAGAGGGACACAATGTATTACAATGTAAAACTAAAGATATTGATATTTCAATGTTGTCTTTCTTGGCAGTGCCATCTGGCTGAAGTATTGAGTTTTAGTGTCAGACTAATACACCTAACAGGCAGTAAGACAGATAATAATAAAAGGACCTACAGTATATGCACAGATGGAGAACAAGCTGCTACTCAGGGAGAAACACACTTTAATTGAATCTCCACCACATTTGTCTGTTTTGTGAAAACCCCCAGACAAGGAATCCCTCTGGATCCACTCAGTTTGCATTGATCTGGGTTCATGTGTCCAAAATGGTAGCTGTGACGGTATCAGTCTGTTTCTGGGTGTCAGACTGAACTGAAGTCAGCATTTTACTGGATTCATGATGGCCATTTAAAAGAAAGTGTCAATCAATTGTGTTGCCCTTTCAGTTTTATATCATAAGGGATCAATGCTGTGTTCATACTATAAATTATATCTGCCAATATTGGGTCCCTTGCTCTGTTTTCAAGAGTCAGTGTGTTATGTTTCATATCATGTGGTCCCTGATGGTGGAATACAACGGCAGCACCATATAGTCGTCTGTCATTTATCTGTTTTTATCCTGTGCCCTTTTCATGTGCCAGCGTGTGTCAGAGTATAGGTAGTCTCTTGTAATAGCCATGTGTTTCCTATAGAAGCGAATCTAGAGGTCTGACGTGACACAAGGGTAGAGTAAAGACCACCCTGAGTGTTGTATATCCTGACAACAGTAGAAAGGAACGTTTTTTTTTATTGGACAACCCTTCAATTAATCAATTTGATCCAAATGGGAAAAATAAATGTACCTAATTGAACAAAATAAAATAAACTCCATCTCTCCCTGAGAGCAGGCTCTCTCTCCCTCACCAGCTGGTCACTCCATCTCTCACTGAGAGCAGGTTATATCTCTCCCTCACCGGCTGGTCACTCCATCTCTCCCTGAGAGCAGGCCCTCTCTCCCTCACCAGCTGGTCCCTCCATCTCTCCCTGAGAGCAGGCTCTCTCTCCCTCACCGGCTGGTCACCCTCACAGGCTGGTCACCCAATCTCTCCCTGAGAGTAGGCTCTCTCTCCCTCACCAGCTGGTCACTCCATCTCTCACTGAGAGCAGGCTCTCTCTCCCTCACCGGCTGGTGAAAACATCACCAGCCCATTTAGTAGCTCAGACAGATGTTCCCTGGTCTTATTCTCTAGCTCTGGCACCTACCCAGAAGTTAACATTGCACAGAAATAGTGGATAGGCATTACCACATCCCCTCCTGACGCCAGGATGTACCCTCTGTTATCAGAACTTCATCCAACATACCGACGGGGAGATCTAGTAAGGTTGTTGAACATCTGGTTCATCACAGTGCACCTTCTTCCAGATTCTGCTCCAGGTGTTTGGTTTAGTTAATGGGGCTCAGTCTATGATGCCATTGCCATTTATTATGTCATACTCTCTATGGCTGAGCCACAGAGGAGGGAACAAACCTTGGAGCAACAGGTCCATTATGCAGGTCAGGAGGAAGATACTAGAGAAACCTATAGGACAAAGCCTCCAGGTTGAAAGACAGAAGAAAGTAATGAAAAGGTATATGAACAGTAGCATTAAAAAGATTGGGCTCCTATCTTTTACTTACACCCTCTAGACCAAAAGAGAAGACAGGAAAGGAGATTGAACACGATTAGATAACAGAGGAAGAGATGGAGGAGAGGAGAGGGGGAAAGAGGAGAGGAGAGGAGAGGAGAGGAGAGGAGAGGAGAGGAGAGGAGAGGAGAGGAGAGGAGAGGAGAGGAGAGGAGAGGAGAGGAGAGGAGAGGTAGATGGAGAGACAGACAGACAGACAGACAGACAGACAGACAGACAGACAGACAGACAGACAGACAGACAGACAGACAGACAGACAGACAGACAGATAGATAGATCCAAACATACAGTATCTCAGCACATTTGCATTTTCTCAGACAAGCCTGTTAAGTGGCTGCTCTCTAAAAATACACTTTTTCGAATGCTTCTGGTGCGGCGAAGCTTAATGAAAAGTTGTCTGCCTCGCTAACACTTCAAGCCTCACTGTGGTGTAGCCATGGCGCGAACATTGACACGAGGAGGGAGATTGACCTGATATTTCAGCAAGCCAAAAAACTGTCAAGCGACTGTCCCAGTGGAATCTCCCTGAAACCCTGTTGGACCAACCAGGCTCCAAAGCTGGCTGGAAAGGATGCAGAGAGAGGATGGGAGGGAGAGGTGTGTCCTCGTGTGATCGCCTGCCTGAAAAAGAACTGTGTGTTCCAGAAACTTCAATCAACCTCTCACCCTGGAGAAGGCACGCTAATCAAAGACATATTTTTCTCTTGCGTCTCTCAACTTTCTCTCCCTTCTTCAACATACATCTGCCTCTCTCGTCTTCGCTGCTAATAAGGAGAGGTCCAGGACCCACACAAAATAATGAATCAAGCCCATATTAGCATCCCACATTTCTCCTCACTTCCTCCTCTTCACATTCCCACCTCCACATTAGGCAGTCAGCGTGCAGGCTGCGGGTTAGTAGTTTCCCTGAGGCTAATCAACGTTAGCCTTTTCCTATATGACTATCTTGCAGAATGGAGGTGCTGGGAAATGCCACACTGCATACATTACCATTTCAACCTTTTCTGTGCTCCGCAGATACAATGATTCTCCTCTTAATTTGTTTGTCATTTTAAAGGGTAAGTGGAGTATAATGTACTGTAATTGCTCATATGAACCACTACAGGTAACAGATGCTTGATCCTAGATAACTGTAAATCATTTACCATCATTTCCATTTATATAGTTTGCTACGCTACTTGAGTCTTCTCTCTCTGCTCTATCTCTCTCTCTCCATGCCGAAAGTGGATAGGAATTCAGTCTTTCAACCTGAGATGAAAAGTGGATAGGAATCCAGTCTTTCAACCTGAGATGAAAAGTGGATAGGAATCCAGTCTTTCAACCTGAGGTGAAAAGTGGATAGGAATCCAGTCTTCCAACCTGAGGTGAAAAGGGGATAGGAATCCAGTCTTTCAACCTGAGGCGAAAAGGGGATAGGAATCCAGTCTTTCAACCTGAGGCGAAAAGTGAATAAGAATCCAGTCTTTCAACCTGAGGCGAAAAGTGGATAAGAATCCAGTCTTTCAACCTGAGGCGAAAAGTGGATAAGAATCCAGTCTTTCAACCTGAGGCGAAAAGGGGATAGGAATCCAGTCTTTCAACCTGAGGCGAAAAGTGGATAAGAATCCAGTCTTTCAACCTGAGGCGAAAAGTTGATAAGAATCCAGTCTTTCAAGCTGAGGCGAAAAGTTGATAGGAATCCAGTCTTTCAACCTGAGGCGAAAAGTGGTGAAAAGTGGATAGGAATCCAGTCTTTCAACCTGAGGCGAAAAGTGGTGAAAAGTGGATAGGAATCCAGTCTTTCAACCTGAGGCGAAAAGTGGTGAAAAGTGGATAGGAATCCAGTCTTTCAACCTGAGGCGAAAAGTGGTGAAAAGTGGATAGGAATCCAGTCTTTCAACCTGGACTTTTGTGATAGTAAGCCTATAGCATAGTGAGTCATGCAGCGATGATAAAACCCTGCTTTATCTATGACAGACTTTCACACTGTGCTACCAAAGATCCTGTGACTAAGACAGATATGTTTGTGTGTGTGAGTGTAATAAGTCAAATAAGAGAACTTCAAGATGTCAGCTCCCTCTCTAAATTAAGGGTACAGAAGAAGAAGAAATAACAACCAATCATGAATGTATTGCTTAGTCTTTCACCTACAGAATGGATCGCTGCCCATGAGATATTCCCTTGGGGCCCCAGACAAGGTAAGAAGCTGCTCGCAACAACTGTGAATCGAGCATCACTCTCCAACTAAGCCAGGAAATCCCTCTTCATTAAAATCCTGGGGACATTCCGTTAAAGAGACACTCAACTCATTCCACAGGCACAGCATTATAGTGTCATGAACATAGAATTAGAATTAGTTATATTTCTATGTTCATGAACAGGGCAGAGAACAGTGTTATGATGATGATACTTACTACACAGGGCATAGTGTTGAAGTCGCCCAAAGCGATTAAATTCCAGCACATGATAGCCTACAACACATAGTAAGCCATAATGTGTTGCATATTGTCACGACTATAGTGGAAGTTAAAGACAATTGCCAAAAAGAAAGATTGTGGCTTTAAAATGTCATTTCAACCAATCAACCGATTGATTAAAAGGTCAAAGTCAAGGTATCTGACTTTTAAATATGTCTAACAATAAATATAATTCAAAGACTTTCAATTAATGGGTTGCCTTTACCAGAGGCATACTATTAGTATGTCATTAATGCAGCTAAAAATCGTATATTCATAGACAGTACGTGCCCAGGATCAGATGATGAAACACTGCTTCAGGCTTAACCTGTAAATTAATAAATCACCTCTCACAGACAAAACCAGCCTACAATCACCACTAGGACAGACAAAGCTGAAGTTGGTAGAGACCCATGAAATGAGACTGATAACAAAACAACCAATTTTCCAGGAACACAATTAGCACCTAGAAGACATCAAGTCCTCCTCCAGACCAGGGGATCTGGGGAGAAAGGTGGCCTGGTTAGGGTAGAGAGGAAGCTGACAGAAACCAATCTCCAGTCTCACCTAGGGGTAGCTGGGGCTGGCATGACCTCCTCTGGGACTGTTAGGTCACTATGGACGAGCAGAGACACAGACACTGGCATTATAGGGGCATTTGGGGGCATTTCCAGCACACAGCACAATTTCATTCAGAACCAAAAATCTGGAAAACGTATTTTAAATGTCCGGAAAATACGTTTTTTTTTACCTTTCATTCAGAAACCTAAATTTAACCTAACTTTCTACTTAATTTTGCTTACTGGGACTATTCTAGTTTTGTGGGAGGGGGCAGCATTTGTTTGGTCTCGATAGAGCAGCAGAACGGCAAGGACCGGCCCTGGTTGGTAGGTGTAAGCTAATGTTAGCTAGCTTTCCCCCAGCAGTTTCAAGATAGCTGGCTAGTTAATGGAATTTTATCAACTTTATCAATCAGATTAATAGCTAGCAAATATATTAGTTCACCTATGAGTCCCTTATAGCAGCTAGATGACTCAAGTTTTTGACGCTCTACACGGAAAAGCAGGTAATCTGGAGCTGCGTCGTTTTCAGCACTGTATGTGATGCTAACCACAATAAAGATTATCCACAATAGCGGAATTTGCGGTTCACCTTCGAAATAAAGTCCCCTCATTGAAATTGGTCCGTAATCACTCATTCACTCAGGACCTATTTATTCATGCAGGTCTGTATATACATACTCATGTACAGTTGTTATATCATATCACGTGCAATATTGCAAGTAATTCTTGGACCTAACTTACGTAGTCATTCACTCAGGAATGCATATTAGTATCCTGTCAGTTGCACCATTTCTCATTGCTTTTAGTATCTATCTACAGTGGGGAGAACAAGTATTTGATACACTGCCGATTTTGCAGGTTTCCCTACTTACAAAGCATGTAGAGGTCTGTAATTGTTATCATAGGTACACTTCAACTGTGAGAGACGGAATCTAAAACAATCCAGAAAAAATCCAGAAAATCACATCGTATTGATTTTTAAATAATTAATTTGCATTTTATTGCATGACATAAGTATTTGATCACCTACCAACCAGTAAGAATTCCGGCTCTCACAGACCTGTTAGTTTTTCTTTAAGAAGCCCTCCTGTTATCCACACATTACCTGTATTAACTGCACCTGTTTGAACTCATTACCTGTATAAAAGACACCTGTCCACACACTCAATCAAACAGACTCCAACCTCTCCACAATGGCCAAGACCAGAGAGCTGTGTAAGGACATCAGGGATAAAATTGTAGACCTGCACAAGGCAGGGATGGGCTACAGGACAATAGGCAAGCAGCTTGGTGAGAAGGCAAAAACTGTTGGCGCAATTATTAGAAAATGGAAGAAGTTAAAGATGACGGTCAATCTCCCTCGGTCTGGGGCACCATGCAAGATCTTACCTCGTGGGGCATCAATGATCATGAGGAAGGTGAGGGTTCAGCCCAGAACTACACGGCAGGAACTGGTCAATGACCTGAAGAGAGCTGGGACCACAGTCTCAAAGAAAACCATTAGTAACACACTACGCCGTCATGGATTAAAATCCTGCAGCGCACGCAAGGTCCCCCTGCTCAAGCCAGCGCATGTCCAGGCCCGTCTGAAGTTTGCCAATGACCATCTGGATGATCCAGAGGAGGAATGGGAGAAGGTCATGTGGTCTGATGAGACAAAAATAGAGCTTTTTGGTCTAAACACCACTCGCCGTGTTTGGAGGAAGAAGAAGGATGAGTACAACCCCAAGAACACCATCCCAACCGTGAAGCATGGAGGTGGAAACATCATTCTTTGGGGATGCTTTTCTGCAAAGGGGACAGGACGACTGCACCGTATTGAGGGGAGGATGGATGGGGCCATGTATCGCGAGATCTTGGCCAACAACCTCCTTCCCTCAGTAAGAGCATTGAAGATGGGTCGTGGCTGGGTCTTCCAGCATGACAACGACCCGAAACACACAGCCAGGGCAACTAAGGAGTGGCTCCGTAAGAAGCATCTCAAGGTCCTGGAGTGGCCTAGCCAGTCTCCAGACCTGAACCCAATAGAAAATCTTTGGAGGGAGCTGAAAGTCTGTATTGCCCAGCGACAGCCCCGAAACCTGAAGGATCTGGAGAAGGTCTGTATGGAGGAGTGGGCCAAAATCCCTGCTGCAGTGTGTGCAAACCTGGTCAAGAACTACAGGAAATGTATGATCTCTGTAATTGCAAACAAAGTTTTCTGTACCAAATATTAAGTTCTGCTTTTCTGATGTATCAAATACTTATGTCATGCAATAAAATGCAAATTAATTACTTAAAAATCATACAATGTGATTTTCTGGATTTTTGTTTTAGATTCCGTCACTCACAGTTGAAGAGTACCTATGATAAAAAATTACAGACTTCTACATGCTTTGTAAGTGGGAAAACCTGCAAAATCGGCAGTGTATCAAATACTTGTTCTCCCCACTGTATCTATCTATCTATCTATCTATCTAGAGATGAACGTACTTTGGGGCGAAAAGTGCAAATCAATCCTAGAACAACAGCAAAGGACCTTGTGAAGATGCTGTAGGAAACAGGTACAAAAGTGTCTATATCCACAGTAAAACGAGTCCTATATCGACATAACCTGAAAGGCCGCTCAGCAAGGAAGAAGCCACTGCTCCAAAACCGCCATAAAAAAGCCAGACTCCGGTTTGCAACTGCACATGGGGGCAAAGATAGTACTTTCGGGTCTGATGAAACAAAAATAGAACTGTTTGGCCATAAAGACCATTGTTATGTTTGGAGGAAAAAGGGGGAGGCTTAAAAGCCCAAGAACACCATCCAATCCGTCAAGTACGGGGGTGGCAGCATCATGTTGTGGGGGTGCTTTGCTGCAGGAGGGACTGGTGCACTTCACAAAATAGATGGCATCATGAGGAAGGAAAGTTATGTGGATATATAGAAGCAACATCTCAAGTTAAAGCTTGGTCGCAAATGTGTCTTCCAAATGGACAATGACCCCAAGCATACTTCCAAAGTTGTGGCAAAATGGCTTAAGGACAACAAAGTCAAGGTATTGGAGTGGCCATCACAAAGCCCTGACCGCAATGCTATTGAAAATTTGTGGGCACAACTGAAAAAGCATGTGCGAGCAAGGAGGCTCAGTTACACCAGTTCTGTCAGGAGGAATGGGCCAAAGTTCACCCAATTTATTGTGGAAAGCTTGTGGAAGGCTACCCAAAATGTTTGACCAAGTTAAACAATTTAAAGGCAATGCTACCAAATACTAATTGAGTGTATGTAAACTTCTGACCCACTGGGAATGTGATGAAAGAACTAAAAGCTGAAATAAATCATTCTCTCTACTATTATTCTGACATTTCACATTCTTAAAATAAAGTAGTGATCCTAACTGACCTAAGACAGGGAACTTTTTTAAGGATTAAATGTCAGGAATTGTGAAAAACTGAGTTTAAATGTATTTGGTTAAGGTGTATGTAAACTTCCGACTTCAACTGTATGTATGTATTGCTTGTTATGATATATTGATTGTTCTGATATATCTTAACTTCTTGTTTTTCACTATTTGGATTCTGTGTACACTACCAAAAAACGTTGATTTGATTTGGAACACCCATAGTAGTGTTTATTAATTTTGGTGTCTGCTAACAGTAAACTATAGTGTTTATTGATGATGGTGTCTCCTAACAGTTAACTATAGTGTTTATTAATGATGGTGTCTCCTAACAGTAAAACATAGTGTTTATTAATGATGGTGTCTCCTAACAGTAAACAATAGTGTTTATTAATGATGGTGTCTGCTAACTGTAAACTATAGTGTTTATTAATGATGGTGTCTCCTAACAGTAAACAATAGTGTTTATTAATGATTGTGTCTGCTAACAGTAAACTAGTGTTTATTAATAATTGTGTCTGCTAACAGTAAACTATAGTGTTTATTAATGATGGTGTCTGCTAACAGTAAACTATAGTGTTTATTAATGATGGTGTCTCCTAACAGTAAACTATAGTGTTTATTAATGATGGTGTCTCCTAATAGTAAACAATATTATTTATTAATGATTGTGTCTGCTAACAGTAAACTAGTGTTTATTAATGATGGTGTCTGCTAACAGTAAACTAGTGTTTATTAATGATTGTGTCTGCTAACAGTAAACTATAGTGTTTATTAATGATGGTGTCTCTGAAAGTAAATTATAGTGTTTATTAATGATGATGTCTCTTAACAGTAAACTATAGTGTTTATTAATTATGTTGTCTCCTAACAGTAAACTATAGTGTTTATTAATGATGGTGTCTCTTAACATCAAACTGTAGTGTTTATTATAGATGGTGTCTCCTAACAGTAAACTATAGCGTTTATTCATTGTGTTCAATGTCCCAAAGAAGGTCACTTATTGGTAGAATAGGGAAAAAAAATTCAAAGCAGACATTGAATATCCCTTTCTGCATGGCGAAGGTATTAATTACACTTTGCATGGTGTATCAATATACACAGTCACTAGAAAGATCAATCAATCAAATGTATTTATAAAGCACTTTTTACATCAGCCGATGTCACAAAGTGCTATACAGAAACCCAGCCTAAAACCCCAAACTGCAAGCAATTCAGATGTAGAAGCATGGTGGCTAGGAAAAACTCCCTAGAAAGGCAAAACCTAGGAAGAAACCTAGAGAGGAACCAGGCTCTGAGGGGTGGCCAGTCCTCTTCTGGCTGTGCCGGGTGGAGATTATAACAATTCATGGCCATTAAGGCCAGTTTTTTCTCCAAGATGTTCAAATGTTAATAGATGACCAGCAGGGTCAAATAATAATAAAAGTAGTTGTGGAGGTTGCAACAGGTAAATACATCAGGAGTGAATGTCACTTGGTTTTTCAGTGCAATAGAGCGCAGGTGCGGTAGAGCGAGAGCGAGATGAAAACAGCAGGTCTGGGACAAGGTGGCACGTCCAATGAACAGGTCAGGGTTCCATAACTGCAGGCAGAAGAGTTGAAACCGGTGCAGCAGCACGACCAGGTGGACTGGGGACAGCTAGGAGTCATCAGGGCAGGTGGTCCTGAAGGATGGTCCTCCGGGTAGGCTCAGGTCCTCCGGGAGAGGAGGTAGAGTGGGAGACAGAGAGAGAATTAGAGGGAGCATACTTAAATTCACACAAGACACCGGATAATAACATCAGATTTAACAAACTGACCCTAGCCCCCCGGCACATAGACTATTGCAGCATGGATACTGGAGGCTGAGACAGGGAGGGTCAGGAGACACTGTGGCCCCCTCCGACAATACCCAGACAATACCCCCGGACAGGGCCAAACCAGAAAGGATATAACCTCACCCACTCTGCCAAGCACAGCCCCTACACCAATAGAGGGATATCAACAACCACCAATTTACTACCCTGAGACAAGGCTGAGTATAGTCCACGAAAGATCCCCTCCACTGCACAAGCCAGAGGGGGCGACAAACCGGACAGGAAGTGATGCACCCCTCCTAGGGATGGCATGGAATGTACCAGTAAGCCAGTGACTCAGCCCCCGTAATAGGGTCAGAGGCAGAGAATCCCAATGGAGAGACGGGAACCGGCCAGGCAGAGACAGCAAGGGTGGTTCGTCGCTCCAGAGCCTTGCCGTTCACCCTTGCACCCCTGGGCCAGACTACACTCAATCATAGGACATACTGAAGAGGTGAGTCTTCAGTAAAGACTTAAAGGTTGAGACGGAGTCTGCGTCTCTCACATGGATAGGCAGACCATTCCATAAAAATGTGGCTCTAAGATACAGGCGTCCTTCCAAACTTAGTTGCCGGAGAGGAAGGAAACCGCTCAGGGATTTAATGGCTGTGAAGAAAACTGAGAATGGATCAACCACAATAATAACCTAACTGACAGAGTGAAAATAAGGAAATCCTACAGAATAAAAATATTCAAAAACATACATCCTGTTTGCAATCAGGCACTAAAGTAAAAATGCAAAAAATATGGCAAATAAATTAACTTTATGTCCATGAATAGAAAGTGTTATGTTTGGGGCAAATCCAACACAACACATCACTGAATACCACTCTTCATATTTTCAAGCATAGTGGTGGCTGCCTCATGTTATGGGTATCCTTGCCATCGGCAAGGACAAGAGTTTAGGATAAAAATAAATGCAATAGAGCTAAGCACAGGAAAAATCCTAGAGGAAAACCTGTCTGCTTTCAATCCGGACACTGGGAGACAAATTCACCTTTCAGCAGAACAATAAAAAACACAAAGCCAAATATACACTGGAGTTGCTTACCAAGACAACATTGAATGTTCCTTAGTGGCATAGTTAGAGTTTTGACTTAAATCGGCTTGAAAATCTATGGCAAGACTTGAAAATGCAATGATCAACAACCAACTTGACAGAGCTTGATAGTGTTTTTTAAAGAATAATGTGCAAATATTGTACATCATAATCCAGGTGTGCAAAGGTGATTATAACATGTATACTAAGGGGGTTGAAGACTTATCTAATCAAGATATATTAGTGTTGTATTTTTTACATGTTTTTATTGTTTTTTACAAATGTTCAAAAATTATTTTGTGTAGATCGTTGATAGAAAATGACAATTAAATCCCTTTTAATCCCACTTTGTAACACAACAAAATGTGGGAAAAGTCAAGGGGTGTGAATAAATTCTGACGGCACTGTATCTTAAGATGAATGCACTAATTGTAAGTCGCTCTGGATAAGAGAGTCTGACGACTAAAATGTAAAACTGTAACACGGATGTAATGTCCATCAGTTTAGAAGGGTTGGTTGGTACCTCAGTTTAGGAGGGTTGGTTGGTACCTCAATTTTAGGAGGGTTGGTTGGTACCTCAGTTTAGGAGGGTTGGTTGGTACCTCAGTTTAGGAGGGTTGGTTGGTACCTCAGTTTAGGAGGGTTGGTTGGTACCTCAGCTTAGGAGGGTTGGTTGGTACCTCAGTTTAGGAGGGTTGTTGGTACCTCAATTTTAGGAGGGTTGGTTGGTACCTCAGTTTAGGAGGGTTGGTTGGTACCTCAGTTTAGGAGGGTTGGTTGGTACATCAGTTTAGGAGGGTTGGTTGGTACCTCAATTTTAGGAGGGTTGGTTGGTACCTCAGTTTAGGAGGGTTGGTTGGTACCTCAGTTTAGGAGGGTTGGTTGGTACCTCAGTTTAGGAGGGTTGGTTGGTACCTCAGTTTAGGAGGGTTGGTTGGTACCTCAGTTTAGGAGGGTTGGTTGGTACATCAGTTTAGGAGGGTTGGTTGGTACATCAGTTTAGGAGGGTTGGTTGGTACCTCAGTTTAGGAGGGTTGGTTGGTACCTCAGTTTGGGAGGGTTGGTTGGTACCTCAGTTTAGGAGGGTTGGTTGGTACCTCAGATTAGGAGGGTTGGTTGGTACCTCAGATTAGGAGGGTTGGTTGGTACCTCAGCTTAGGAGGGTTGGTTGGTACCTCAGTTTAGGAGGGTTTGTTGGTACCTCAGTTTAGGAGGGTTGGTTGGTACCTCAGTTTAGGAGGGTTGGTTGGTACCTCAGTTTAGGAGGGTTGGTTGGTACCTCAGTTTAGGAGGGTTGGTTGGTACCTCATTTCGGTTTGGTAAACACATTAATTCAGACATTTATGGGTTTCTTTTTTCTTTACTCAGCAAATAGCTTCATTATGCAAATGAATTTCCTGTGAATAAATATCTATTTTGACAGAATCCTCTTGGTTATTTGGAGAAGCGTTCAGATATTCATAGAAATTTACTAGGCAAACCTCATAGCTGCTAGTACTGCATATTCCACATCCTTGAGGTGCACCAAATCAACATTCAAAAACAACATAAGGGATAGTAAGAGAAGGAAATCTCTCAGTCCGTTAGCAAGCCAATGTCCTTGATTCGACATACAGGAAAAAGTGTAATTATTCTGTATCTCCAACTCTTCAGAAAGTCCATGTAGTAATCTGTAATCACCTCCTGAGTCCTGATGGACAGAACCATCTACAGGACATTATCCTCCAATTGACCCTTCAACACCACTGTTAACATTGAAGGTGGCTTATTATATTGCACATTGGCACTGCAATATTAGTTACTTGTCAGAACAGAGTGGGGCTCTTACCTCCAGCCACTGTCCGTGGGACTGCATTTTGATGAGGACGCAGGGGTCTGGCTTGGACAGGGCGTCCCGGTCTGAGATGCCCTTGCAGGTCACCCGCAGCTCCACTTTGGTCAGGCACGGGCTGTTGAACAGATCAAGGGTGTTGGCCGCAGACTCATAGATGTTGCTCATGGTGTGTGTGTGACGAGTGTTCTGCGAGGGAGAGAAACACACACATCACAGTGATTACAGGGAGTCGTCACTCATCATTCAGCACACGCACGCACACGCGCACACACACACACACACACACACACACACACACACACACACACACACACACACACTTCCTCTACTTTATTCACAAATACACACAAACATCCCCAAACACTGTACACTCAGGAAACTTGATTATCACCAGGGCTCATTGTTCCTTTAGAATCCCCTCCACCCTCACAGCTCTCAAACTGCTGCTAATTATCCCATGCTGATTTGATGAGCACACCCGACAGGATATGATAGCATCTTCCTGTCCACCAATCACCTAATTAATCCCAACCCTCCAATTAGACCGTCAAGGTAAATGAGATACGTGAGATGTGAAGTGATGATCCCAATCAAAATGGACTAATACCAGATCTCCTGCTTGTGTAGTGATAGGCTATCTCTTATAACCCTTTGAGAGCTTGGGACTAGAAGGTTCTATCTGCTTCTGAGATAATTGACAATAAAGTTTTGAACCCTCATTGGTTTGAAGTGTCAGCTATTTTTATCTTGTATTCTTTTGAATGTAACAACCTGAATTGGGGGTATTTAGAGTACTTTATAGGCAGATAACATTGAATAGAACAAGGCTATGTCAATATCTACATTTTGACAAATATGCAGATAGAACCTTAGAGTCCCAAGCTTTTGCCTTGATAATAACTAATCGGAAGAAAGTGATACTATGGAAGACAACATCAGTTTGTTCATCCAGACAAGGTTACCACCACTGTAGCCCTGGGGAAACAGACAGGGTTACCACCACTGTAGCCCTGCGGAAACAGACAGGGTTACCACCACTGTATAGCCCTGGGGAAACAGACAAGGTTACCACCACTGTATAGCCCTGGGGAAACAGACAGGGTTACCACCACTGTAGCCCTGGGGAAACAGACAGGGTTAACACCACTGTATAGCCCTGGGGAAACAGACAGGGTTACCACCACTGTATAGCCCTGCGGAAACAGACAAGGACAGAAGACTCCAGTTCCCTTTTCATTGAGACTGATAGAGAATGTGGTGTTCTAATCAAAGTGCTCTTCTCTGAGTAATTGGATTTAGCCAGACAGGCTAATAGCTAGCGACATGGAGGAATAACAGTCCCACCGACCGACTCCTGAGCAATTAAACGCTCCGTAGAGAGAGAGAGAGAGAGAGAGAGAGAGAGAGAGAGAGAGAGAGAGAGAGAGAGAGAGAGAGAGAGAGAGAGAGAGAGAAAGACAGAGAGCGAGAGAGAGACAAAGAGTGAGAGAGAGAGACAGAGAGCGAGAGAGAGAGACAGAGAGCGAGAGAGAGAGAGACAGAGCGAGAGAGAGAGAGAGAGACAGAGAGAGAGACATTGATCGGACATCACAGCCTCTAGGCAATCTGCTCTTCCTGTCAGTAGGTGCACCGTTAGCGGGTATCAGAATATCTGAAAACTGATTGTCTATTCATCAGCTACAGTACCTACATTTTCCAATATAAACTCTTGTTTGCAACTGTTGGAATAATGATTACACCTCATCTTAAATGTCACCGACCGCCACTGAAGCTCTTCCATCAAAAGCACCGTCCTCCATCATTCATAATCCAGCCAAAAGAAGCTCCATAACCAGCTGACAGAGTCGTACATTACAACTAAATGAACAGTCATGTTAACATAATGTAAATCCATGAAAAAGTATTTCCCAGGCATACACATTGCCAGCATGCCAATATCAGCCATCCTTCACACACATACACAGGACGAGTGACAGTGAGCTAAAAAAACACAGACTAAAAAACAAAACCTTTTTCCAACTAGTTTTCCACCGACTTTGCTGATAAATACTGTGTTGAGGGAAAATGTACTTGATATGATTGTGATGTGTTGTTGTCTCTCCTAGCGATCTTAAGATGAATGCACTAATTGTCGCTCTGGATAAGAGTGTCTGCTAAATGACCCCAAAAATAAATAATGAACAGACCGGCACTGGTTCCCTGACTCCCCTGTACTTCTGGTTGATTTTTCAAGAACTGTCTTTTTTCCTGGCTGAGGCCCATGCTGCTCAAGTAGGCTACTTGCAGGAGCCAACTCTATTCTGGGACACGTCTGTAGCAATGTGCTTCTATGTTTGTAAACGCAGGTGTGTGTATTTGTCTATAAAATATGTGTGATTATGGATGTATATGTGTGTATACTGTTGAAGTGTGTGTGTGTGTGTGTGTGTGTGTGTGTGTGTGTGTGTTAATGGTTGTTAATTTCCTTGTCTGACAGAGCTGAGATTGTGATATATGTGTGTGCCTGTGGTGTGTGTGTGTGTTAACGTATGTGTGTTCGTGCAGTAGAACCCTGACCCCGGACAGTGGCAACGTATAAAGGCTTTGTTAACAGCTGTGATTGGATGTTCTGCTGCTCTCTGTCACTGCAGGCCTCATTAAAGTGCTGATGCAGCCCCATGGCACCGTAAAGCCTAGGACTATTACAGACAGAACACTAGCTGTCGCCGGCACCCTGGTGTTCAATAGCAGAAGCTGTTGTCGGCACCCTGGTGTTCAATAGCAGAAGCTGTTGTCGGCACCCTGGTGTTCAATAGCAGAAGTTGTTGTCGGCAGTCTGGTGTTCAATAGCAGAAGAAAGATGAAGTACAAAGAGGCACAACTCATTTGAACACGTTGACCTTCATCGAGGCAAGATAATCTACTCTGGAAGTCCAGCGGACCCAATGGCAATAGTCATTCTGGATATGAATGTCTGCTAAATGAATGTAATGTCTAATGTTTCATTTCCAGTCGTACTGTGTAAATCCCATTCCGCCTCTCTCCTGCCATGGCACTCTCTGGCGATGAGCAGCACTCCCCCTGGTCAGTTCTCACAGAGGCTTGAAGTCCATCTCCACAACATGAGCTGGAAAACCCAGTGGATTTGAGCGGTTTTACTGGGATCCAGCAGGATATCTTTCCATTACCTGCCTGACTCCCAGCAGCTCAGTGTGATCTGAGCATGAGGAAGGGCTTTATCCTCTCCATGTTCCTTCTTTCAGACGTCAGAATAGCAAATGAGCTATAGGTACAGATGTAGGATCTTAATTTGAGACAGTTAGCTACAGCAGGAAAATAATCCTGCAGCAACAGGGAATGTGTAGTATTATGCTGATTATAGTTAATGGAAATGTTTTTTTGTTTTTTTCTTTGGGCAAATCAAGTCTGACATTTTAAAGTGGAAATTACAAACTTTAGAAGCCTTTTTAAACCTTGAATACACTACAGGTTAAGGAAAGTTATCCTACAATAAAGTGATCAAATTAAGATCCTACACCTATTTCACTCCCCCTGGACCTGGATAATGTATTGTCTTTGTTAAATTATTGCAATTATTGCCAGTCAGTTACAGTATCATTTCCCTCCTTATCAGCTCCACTTCCTGAGCCAGGATCCTCCAATAATCCTGGAGGATATCAGATGTTATTCACAGCAAACCCAACATAATCTGATTACAGTATATACATTTCACAACACGGTTGAAATACAAAACGTCAATCATCTGAATGTTACTCTCTGTGTATTCTCCTTCGTCTCTCATTACCCATGATGCCTGAGGCTCAGGGCTGGGGATGGGCCTTCTTATGGTTGACGAGATGGACTGATGATGTGAGAAAGTTATGGGGGAGTATGAGCCTGGCTCCCACTCACACTAACCTCCATGCTCTATTGGAATCCACACTAAATGGGTCTGCTTATTGCCTGTGTCAACACCATGGGAGGTAGAGGCATTGCCTGACTGATGCTATGGTTGGGCAATATTTATACCGTAAGCTATGTACCCATTTCTTATAATTAGCATATTCTTTGCAGATAATCAAGATGCTACTATTAACTTGGAACTATTCATTGCATAATGAGTTCTGACTCGAATGTGGTCTGTACAAAGAACAAAGAATGTGGTATGTACAAAGAAATTTCCCCCTCAGGGATCAATAAAGTACCTATCTATCTATCTATCTATCTATCTATCTATCTATCTATCTATCTATCTATCTATCTATCTATCTATCTATCTATCTATCTATCTATCTATCTATCTATCTATCTATCTATCTATCTATCTATCTATCTATAGTATGTCACAACCCCGCCTCCGTGATTTCTGTTTTGTTTGTCTGTGTGTCTTGTTTATTTCTATCTCTTGTCCATTTCTATCTCTTGTCCATGTCTCTGTGTTTGGTTCCGGTTGCCCGGGCAACTAAGGAGGAGGCGGGATTACCATGCCAGGAGTATTCTCTCACCCACCTGATAATCATCTGCAATCACTCACCTGTTCCTGATCAGACAATCGTTAAGTCACTTCCGTAGGTCACTCTAACTACCAGCCCTTTTATTTTTTGGGGGATAACCAGCCTTTTTGATTACCAGTCTAAGTTTTTCCCTGCTTGTTGATTGATGCCACCATTTTTCATTACCCTGCTGTCTTCCTCTGTCTAGACCATACCGCCTCAGTAACCAACCTGCTCACCCACCTGGAAATCGGAACCATCTGCCTCACCACCCGTGCACTCTCCTGTACCGCTCACTGGGATTCCTGGATCTTCCCCTCCCGACCGAAACCATCAGCCCCATGTCCACATCACAACTCTCACCCTTGGATTTTCTTAATAAAGAAACATTATTGTAAATCTTCGTTGTCCGATCTGCTTCGTTGTCCGACCTGACAATCTATCTGTATATTTCAGTTTCCATGGAAGCAAGGGATCCCCTTTTTTTCCAACCGTCATTCTCAAACTCTCACAGCGTCAGACACACCTTGTTACCAACACTGTTGTTGTACTGTACTGTTATTCTCAAACTCTCACAGCGTCAGACACACCTTGTTACCAACACCTCTGTTGGTACTGTACTGTCAAGGTGTGGAGTTGAGTTCCATTTCCACCACTTCTACGTGTCATGCCAGGAGAACTGACAAATCTATAATTGCATCCTGAATTCCTTGGAAATCTCTGCTTCTCTGCGCATTTTTGAACCCAGTTAAGTGAAATTTCTGAACACATTCCTTTCTAATAATTACCCTTTCTCTGAACCTGGTTCCACTACCTAAGGCCTGTTTCTCACGCTGCGTATTTAATAATTTGGGAGGGTAAAGCATTCAGGAGCAACTTTATAAGTAAATTATGGATTGGAATATTTTCAGATGAAAGGAGAGAGGAATGTGCCTGCCTGGTAGCCTAGCAGTTAGAGCGTTGGGCCAGTAACCAAGAGGTCGCTGGTTTGAACATAGATACTATGTTCAACGTATCACTCAAACTGGTAGGAGAAGGGGGTGCATGTTGCAGCTACACTACAACACCTGCTCACTCTGATAGTGTGAAACTATATGAATGCTTTTGCTTCAGCCCAGCACTAACACACCGTATTCAACTGCTTACCTTTGAATCAGGTGTGTCAGTGCAGGACTGGAACCAAAGCGTGCACTCTCAGTAGCGCTCCAGGACTATAGAGTTTGTGACCACTGAAAAAGCATAAGTCTCTCAGCCCAATTACAGGTGAAAGGATACCTTCCAACTCTGACTGAATTTCACCCTAGCCACTGAAAAGCAGATGCAGGGACATGGGGGGGGGATCATCTCAGTGGTTTAATTCTCAGTGAGGCGAAGGACACATTTGTGGGGGGGCGGGGATTAACTTTTTGGCACCTTTATTTTAAGTCTACATGTCACTGTCAGTCTGAAGTGACGCCTCAAGACATCCTGGTTTCAGTAAGCTGATTTCTCTCAATTATAAAAATGCCTCCTAGTTATTAATGGAAACAGAAGGCAGTGAGAAAACACCTCTTACTATAAACAATGAATCATACAGCAATCAGCGTGCATGGACTACTCATTAGTCAGAAGCGCTATCAGAGGCAGACCAGAACACTAGAAGATCCAGACAATGGATTTCAACAGCAAAAGGGAAGCGTGCTATTAGTTGGATATCCATTCATTTACCTTTCCAATGAATGTCATTATTTATTTAACAGTGGTCAGCTCATCGGGTTTACCAACACATGTCAGTGTTAACAAGGTAAACCCAAGCTCTTCATTATTTTATAATGGCAGTGTGTTAATTAATTTACACACACACACACACACACACACACACACAACCCAGGGGAGGATGGAATGGAAGGGCATCACAGGAGGCTGATGAGGGGAGGACGGCTCATAATAATGGCCAGAACGGAGCACATGGAATGGCATTAAACACATAGAAACCATGTGTTTGATGTATTTGATACAATTCCACTCGTTCCACTCCAGCCATTACCACGAGCCCATCCTCCCCAATTAAGGTGCCGCCAACCTCCTGTGAATGCCATCAACAGGTGCAGTATGAGTTAGACTCAGCTGTCAATAACAAATCAGCTATGTTTTTCAGCCACTCACAGGACAGAGATTCAAGTGTATTTGCATATTGATAGAAACATGACTTCCGGTTCCATGTTGGATTCTTTTAGGGGGAACTCCCTCTAACCTCTCACTCTCTGAGCAGCTGTGTTCATAACATGTTCGTCTAGGCACAGATAAACAGGTTAGGTATCATTTTCTAGATCAACTTAATTTATTTGTTTGCTGATGCAGATGTAGCCTACATGTTTGTAAGCTACAGGTCTTTATTTATAAAGTATTATTATTGTTTTACTTGACTTCAGTAGCAAGCAATTTTGATTGTCAATCTCGATTATTGGTCCTTGCTTGTAGGTCAAGAAATAGTGTTATATTGAAAGACTGATAAAGATGCTAGACTAAGGTAGGGCAGTACAACAGGTAGCCTAGTGGTTAAGAGTGTTGGGCCAGTAACTGAAAGGTTGAACTCCAACCACAAATGTATTTGCTTAGGCATTAATCATGAAAACACATTTATTTTTTATTGTGGCATGGCATTATAGAGATTTTAACCTATGATCTTCTGCTCTCGATCCATACCATGTTTTTTTTTTTTACTCATACAAAGCTGTTCATTTTAGTCTATTCAAACACAGCCTATGTCAAAGGAAACAGGCACTCATTAAGATCAGATGTGGCCGATTAGTGGGTGAGGCCAACACACCTGAACACACTTAACCAGATAGAGGCTAGACAGAGTTTTGTTGATGCTGAGAACGGAATGTACATGTTTTTAAATAATATATTCTTAGAACTATACTCATGCTTGCTTGTAGTTTTTATGGAATGTTCTTAATTCTCTGAAAACATTAATTTAAATAGAACCAAGAGGAAACTTGCAGAAAACGTTATGCCTTAAGTACTGAAATTCCCACAGAAAAACGTTGTTTCTTAACGTTCTCTGAATGTTCTGAGAACATGACTTTGACTAAAGGAAACCTGTAGGAAACGTATGCAAAATAACCGTAGGACAACCACACTCTCGCCAAGCACTAAGAAACATATGGTTCTTAGAACATTATGTGCTAGCTGGGTACTCTAGTGACCTGCAGCACATAAGCTACATCACATAACCATCCCTGTTTATATTAGGTGACTGGAAACCGTAACGACCCTGTCCTGTTAATCCATTCAGGGTGAATGAAGGATGCTCATAACTTCATACAGATTAAATAAGACGCCGTAATAACGCAGGTCCGGTGACAGGTAGATATGACCTCATTTTTGCTGGACATATTTGAAGTACTGTTACCAAAGATTTTCCTGCAATACTTTCAAAATGTATGATCAATGTAGCCTATCCTACAACCAGTCAATTATTCAACCTTGAAAAAAGTGCCTCCAGAATCTACAGGCAGGTGTCACACAATATATAGGCCTATGTAAAACTGGGGGAACTCCATAATCAGAACCATTTTGATCAACAAAGTGAATTATAGATATTAACAGATTATTAAAATATGTTCAATATCAACAATTTAATGCATGTTTATGCAAATACTTTGTAATTGATTCTAAACTCACCTTATAAAAACATGTACAAAAATAATCCCAAAACAGTGACGCTGACAAAATAACTTTTCCAATTCAAAGGCTCGGATTTGTGCAAATTCGGCTAAGAAAGATGACTTCGCCACGCAGAGAACCAAACCCCATTCTCAATCCATTGTTTATATCAGCAGAGATGGAGGAACCAGCCCTCTTGACGTTCAATGCAGTTTTGTCTCCCCTTTCCTCTTTATGAAAGACGGTTGGAGAACAGTCCCAAAGATAATTTCACTGGCTCCCGCATCACTTCAGTTTCACCCTCTTCTTCAATGAGGTGTTGCTGCGCGCCGCGCCATCACTAATTTGACAATACTGCCCTCTGGTGGCTGTCATTTTAAATTCATTCACACTTCCTGCCACACTAGACATTTTTTGAGCTTTGTACCCACCTCATACTCTCAAATTGATAGATATATGCTTTCACATTAGCTCACCGCTCTGTATTGATCTGTCAGAAAGCCATTCGTCAGATCTTGTTCACTCTATGGTAATCTGCCTGCCACACATAGCCCTAGGTTTAGTGGCAAATTATGTTAGTCATTACCCTTGATGACAAGCGTGTGTAAGTATTGATAGGCCTACGAAACACGTTTTTACTATACCAAACAAAATTATAAACGCAACATGCAACAATTTCAAAGATTTTACTGAGGTACAGTTCATATAAGGAAATCAGTCAATTGAAATACATTCATTAGGCCCAAATCTATAGATTTCACATGACTGGGAATACAGACACTTTAAAATAAAGGTAGGGGCTGTGGATCAGAAAACCAGTCAGTATCTGGTGTGATCACCATTTGCCTCATGCATGGACACATCTCCTTCGTATATAGTTGATCAGGCTGTTGATTGTGGCCTGTTGAATGTTGTCCCACTCCTCTTCAATGGCTGTGCAAAGTTGCTGGATATAGGTGGAAACTGGAACATACTGTTGTACATGTCGATCCAGAGCATCCCAAATATGCTCAATGGGTGACATGTCTGGTGAGTATGCAGGCCAAGGAAGAACTGGGACATTTTCAGCTTCCAGGAATTGTGTGAAGATCCTTGCGACATGGGGCTGTGCATTATCATGCTGACACATGATGATGGCGGCAGATGAATGGCACGACAATGGGCCTCAGGATATCGTCACGTTATCTCTGTGCATTCAAATTGCCATTAATAAAATGCAATTGTGTTCGTTGTCTGTAGCTTATGCCTGCCCATAACATGACCCCACTGCCACCATGAGGCACTCTGTTCACAACGGTGACATCAGCAAACTGCCCACCCATATGACGCCATACACTTGGTCTGTGGTTCTGAGGCAGGTTGGACTACTGACAAATTCTCTAAAACGATGTTGGAGGTGGCTTATGGTAGAAAAATGAACATTAAATTATCTGGCAACAGCTCTGGTGGGCATTCTTGCAGTGGCATGCCAATTGCATGCTCCCTCAAAACTTGAGACATCTCTGGCATTGTGTTGTGTTGCACATTTTGGAGTGGTCTTGTATTGTCCCCAGCACAAGGTGCACCTGTGTAATGATCATGCTGTTAAATCAGCTTCTTGATATGCCACACCTGTCAGGTGGATGGATTATCTTGGCAAAGGAGAAATGCTCACTAAGAGGGATGTAAAGAAATTTGTGCACAAAATTTGAGAAAAATAAAAAATGTTGTGCATATGGACAATTTCTGGGATATTTTATTTCAACTCATGAAACATGGGACCAAAACTTGATATGTTGCGTTTATATTTTTGTTCAGTGTACATTGCTATGACATTAACGGTATGCTATTTTCATGATATTATTGAATGATCAATAAAAATGAAAGGGTAAATGTGAGTATTGATTTATGGCTGTTATATGAACGTTATTGGGGGAGGGTTAGAGATGTGGCATAGCAGATGGACTGCTTTTTGATCAGCTACAGTTACAAAAGCTCATTAAACTTCAAATAATTTGCTAGTCTTTGGCATGAAAAAGGCAGCCTTGCCATTAATTACGTTTACTGTACAATCTGAGTCATTTAGCAGGCGCTCATCCAGAGCAGTGGAGGCTGGTGGGAGGAGTTATAGGAGGATGGCTAATTCAAAAAATGGAATGGAGTCAAACATGTGGTTTCAATATGTTTGATCTGTTTGATACCATTCCATTCATTCCATTCCAGCCATTACAATGAGCCTGTCCTCCTATAGCTCCAGAGCAACTACAGTTAATGTATTCATTTTAAGGTAGCTAGGTGAGAGAACCACATACAGTTGAAGTCGGACGTTGACATACACTTAGGTTGAAGTCATTAAAACAGATTTCATGTTAACAAACTATAGTTTTGGCAAGTCGGTTAGGACATCTACTTTGTGCATGACACAAGTAATTCTTCCAGCAATTGTTAACAGACATAATATTTCACTTAGAATTCACTACATCACAATTCCAGTGGGTCAGAAGTTTACATACACTAAGTTGACTGTGCCTTTAAACAGCTTGGAAAATTCCAGAAAATGATGGCTTTAGAAGCTTCTGATGGGCTAATTGACATTATTTGAGTCAATTGGAGGTGTGCCTGTGGATGTATTTCAAGGCCTACCTTCAAACTCAGTGCCTCTTTGCTGGACATCAAAAATCAAAAGAAATCAGCCAAGACCTCAGAAAAACAATTGTAGGCCTCCACAAGTCTGGTTCATCCTTGGGAGCAATTTCCAAACGCCTGAAGGTACCACATTAATCTGTACAAACAATAGTACGCAAGTATAAACACCATGGGACCACATAGCCGTCATACCGCTCAGGAAGGAGACGCGTTCTGTCTCCCAGAGATGAACATACTTTGGTGCGAAAAGTGCAAATCAATCCCAGAACAACAGCAAAGGACCTTGTGAAGATGCTGGAGGAAACAGGTACAAAAGTGTCTATATCCACAGTAAAACAAGTCCTATATTGACATAACCTGAAAGGCCGCTCAGCAAGGAAGAAGCCACTGCTCCAAAACCGCCAAAAAAGCCAGACTACAGTTTGCAACTGCACATGGAGACAAAGATCGTACTTTTTGGAGAAATGTCCTCTGGTCTAATGAAACAAAAATAGAACTGTTTGGCCATAATGACCATCGTTATGTTTGGAGGAAAAAGGAGGAGGCTTAAAAGCAGAAGAACACCACCCCAACCGTGAAACACGGGGTGGCAGTATCATGTTGTGGGGGTGCTTTGCTGCAGGAGGAACTGGTGCACTTCACAAAATAGATGGCATCATGAGGAAGGAAAATTATGTGGATATATTGAAGCAACATCTCAAGACATCAGTCAGGAAGTTAAAGTTTGGTCGCAAATGGGTCTTCCAAATGGACAATGACCCCAAACATACTTCCAAAGTTGTGGCAAAATGGCTTAAGGACAAAAAAGTCAAGGTATTGGAGTGGCCATCACAAAGCCCTGACCTCAATCCTATAGAAAATGTGTGGGCAGAACTGAAAAAGCGTGTGTGAACAAGGAGGCCTACAAACCTGATTCAGTTACACCAGTTCTGTCAGGAGGAATGGGCCAAAATTCACCCAATTTATTGTGGGAAGCTTGTGGAAGGCTACCCGAAACGTTTGACCCAAGTTAAACAATTTAAAGACAATGCTACCAAATACTAATTGAGTGTATGTAAACTTATGACCCACTGGGAATGTAATAAAAGAAATAAAAGCTGAAATAAATAATTCTCTCTACTATTATTCTGACATTTGACATTCTTAAAATAAAGTGGTGATCCTAACTGACCTAAGACAGGGAACTTTTACTAGGATTAAATGTCAGGAATTGTGAAAAACAGAGCTTAAATGTATTTGGCTAAGGTGTATGTAAACTTCCGACTTCAACTGTATCACAGTCATAGAAAGTAAAACTTTTCCTCAATAAAGCAGCAATCAGCAAAGTCACCTGCTGGCAACCTGGTGGTGGATTTCACCTGCTGGAAACCCTAATGGGTTGGGACACTGCCTGAGGTCACCTAGATAAGATTACTATCATGTACAATGAAATGTGAGAAGATTGATTTTAGGAAAGTTAATAGTTCAGTGTTGTTTTCAGGGTCATGTTTTATTGTTTTGTTGATAAGGTGGAATGCCTTGGACACAAGCTGTTGGTGGAGCATTTTGGACAGCAAAGGTGGCACCCTAGGGGTGGTGTTTTTAACCTCTGGGCTCTGGCATACTATTTAGAGCATCATTACAGGGTCCTACCTGACCCATTACTTAACTCTCAACCAAAGATAACAATCCTTCTATGCTGAGTAGACAGATCCTAGTCTTGGGTTAATGACACTCTTGGGTCCATAGACTAAATTCTAGTCATATTAGGTGAAATCTCTCTTCAGATAACAATTGATAACACCCCTCCTGTCCATAAAAGCAAGGCATGTTCAAGGTTTGTCCTTTGCAGATAACCCTCAGAACATATGATATCTTCCTGACCACAATGATGACTATAAATTACATCCGTCGAGCCCAACAGGATTAGTTAGCGCAGACAAGCCAAGACATAAAGATGTGGTTGTATTTTTATTTGGGAATGGCAGTTCTTCTCAGTGTAGAGGGCAAACCATTGAACAAGGGGACACAAAACAAGTTGCTAGTGATCTCGTTTGATGGTTTCCGATGGGACTATGATCAAGACGTAGATACCCCTCACATGGACAAGTTAGTGGAAGATGGGGTGAAGGCAAAGTACATCACCCCTCCGGCTATCACCATGACGTCCCCATCTCACTTCACCACCATAACTGGTAAGGCATAAGAGCTGCTTGTTTGAAGTACTCAATCAAGTACATATTAAAAGTAAGGAGCATTTCCTTGGGTAAAATGTGAATACGGGCCCAAGTTACTGTTTAAAATCTGGTTTCAAAGTCAAATGTAGCCTAGATATCAATTGGCAATAATCTTTCTTTGCCCAAATATTCAATTTTTTTCATAGTTTTGTTTGTGGCGTGTGCCCAGAATACCCCAGTCCTGACCATGATCTCACTCACTTGCCAGTGTTCTGGACAGCAGGTAGCCTAGTGGTTAAGAGTGTTGGGCCAGTAACTCGAAAGGTTGCTGGTTCAAATCCCTGAGCTGACCAGGTGAAAAACTGTAGATGTGCCCTAGATTGCTCCTGTAAGTCACTCTGGATAAGAGCGTCTGCTAAATTACTCAAATGTAAATGTTCTTTCATATTTTTAGGACAGTCTAATATGTACACTGTATATGGGCATATACTGTACATATCCTTCAGGTCCTAATTATTTAAATACAAATCTCTTCAAACTTGCTGCTTACTTTATTGACCTCACTTTAATCTGAGCCTAGAGTTTAGTGCTATTCCTGAGAAATGGAAATCACCTCATGTTTTCATTTGTTAATGCAGGAAAAACCCACAAATCTACAGACCAATCTCTTAAATGACAGTGATATGCTATCTAAATTCCATGCAATATAGTACAGCTATTAAAGTTGTAAATGCCATCTTCGATATCCTTGACAAGACACAGCACTGAGGTTTTGGATATCGTTTATCATAATGTCATGACGAAAAGACAATTAAACCTGGAAGGTTGCTGGCATTAGAAAATATTTACATATCATGATATTTTCTTCTCATATCTCTCACAGGGAGATGGATAGAGGATCATGGAGTTGTTCACAATATGATGTTTAATTCCACAACTCATCAGAAGGTCGGCCATAAAGCTACCTTGAAGAGGTCTGAGTGGTGGGACAATGGAGCCTTGCCTTTGTGGATTACAGCACAGAACCAGGTGAGGAACTGGTCATGATTTGATCCTGGAAATAAAATATTTGTCTAATATGCAGATGTAGCTTACAGCCCTCTTACTGACAGCTACAGAAACTACTGTCAGACTTCTTTTTATTTGAATGAAGTAGATCTGATGAACTTTAACCCCTAGCCAGATTTAACTGGTCAATGTTCATACCTTTTTCTCTCTTTCAGGGCCTGAAAACAGGTTCCTTTTTCTTTCCAGGAGGAGGAGCCAACTACAGTGGTCAATGTGTAAACCGGGCGCTGGTTGAGGAACCAGGTCAACAAGATGATAACGAAACAGAGTGGCGTCAGAATATTGACACTGTGTTGAGCTGGTTCACCAAAGAAGATTTTGACTTTGTGACTCTGTACTATGGCGAGCCTGACAACGTGGGTCATGCCAAAGGACCAGACCATCCTGACAGGAAAACCATAATAAAGCAGATTGACCGCACCATCGGATACCTGAGGGAGGCGATCCAGCGAGATAGTTTGACGGATAACCTCAACGTCATCATCACCTCTGACCATGGCATGACCACCGTTAAAAAAAGACCTCTTGTAGATGAGATAATCCTCTCTAAATACCTAAATTTCTTCAACACAGTATCTTTTGAGCTCCTTGACTACGGCGGGTTTGGCATGATCACACCAAGGAAAGGGAAGGAACAGCAGGTTTATGATGCTCTCGTGAAGGCCCCAAACCTCACAGTCTACAAGAAGGAAGATATGCCAGAGAACTTTCATTTGTCCAAGAATAACAGAATGCAGCCTATTATTGTCATTGCGGATCTAGGTTTCAACTTAAACTCGGTAGGTACCGGTATTAACTTTTAAGACAAGTCATATACTACAGTCGTATGCAAAAGTTTGGGCACCCCTGACAAGCAAACTGCCCACCCAGTAATATTTCAGTAGTGAAATTAGGTTTATTGGATTAACAGAAAATGTGCAATATGCATCAAAAACGAAATTAGACAGGTGCATACATTTGGGCACCCCAACAGAAAAATCACATCAATATTTAGTAGAGCCTCCTTTTGCTAAAATAACAGCCTCTAGACGCTTCCTATAGCCTCTAATGAGTGTCTGGATTCTGGATTAAGGTATTTTGGACCATTCCTCCTTACAAAACATCTCCAGTTCAGTTAGGTTTGATGGTTGCCGAGCATGGACAGCCTGCTTCAAATCATTCCACAGATTCTCAATGATATTCAGGTCTGGGTACTGGGATGGCCATTCCAGAACATTGTACTTGTTCCTCTGCATAAATCCTCGGGTAGATTTTGAGCAGTGTTTTGGGTCGTTGTGTTGTTGAAATATCCAGCCCCAGGGTAACTTCAACTTTGTGACTGATTCTTCAACATTATTCACAAGAATCTGCTGATATTGAGTGGAATCCATGCGACCCTCAACTTTAACAAGATTCCCAGTACCGGCACTGGCCACACAGCCCCACAGCATGATGGAACCCCCACCAAATTTTACTGTGGGTAGCAAGTGTTTTTCTTGGAATGCTGTGTTCTTTTGCCGCCATGCATAACGCCCCTGGTTATGACCAAATAACTCAATCTTTGTTTCATCAGTCCACAGCACCTTATTCCAAAATGAAGCTGGATTGTCCAAATGTGCGTTTGTGGCGTGTGTGCAGAAAAGGCTTCTTCCGCATCACTCTCCCGTACAGCTTCTCCTTGTGCAAAGTGCGCTGAATTGTTGAACGATGCACAGTGACACCATCTGCAGCAAGATGATGTTGTAGGTCTTTGGAGGTGGTCTGTGGGCTGTTTTTGACCGTTCTCACCATCCTTCGCCTTTGCCTCTCCGATATTTTACTTGGCCTGCCACTTCTGGCCTGTGGTCTTCCATTTCCTCGCTATGTTCCTCACAGTGGACACTGACAGCTTACATCTCTACGATAGCTTTTTGTAGCCCCCTAAACCATAATGTTGAACAATCTCTGTTTTCAGGTCATTTGAGAGTTGTTTTGAGGCCCCCATGTTGCCAATCTTCAGAGGAGAGTCAAAGATAACAACAACTTGCAATTGGCCATGTTAAATACCTTTTCTCATGATTGGATGCACTTGTCTATGAAGTTCAAGGCTTAATGAGCTCACCAAACCAATTGTGTGTTCCAATTAATCAATGCTAAGTAGTTACAGGTATTCAAATCAACAGAATGACAAGGGTGCCCAAATTTTTGCATAGCCTATTTTTCACATCTGATTTAATTTCATACAACTTAATATTGCTACACTAAAAATCTTTGTCTGGACAATACCCCAGTACTCAGCTTTTATTAGAAAATTAATGGCATGCCACTGTGATCATTTTCTGTGACGACAGAGTAAATTATTATGCAGCCTCAAAGGGGTGCCCAAACTTTTGCATACGACTGTATGTATATTGTAAAAAAGTATTAAAAATATCACAGATTTTAATATATATATTTTTTTTTATGATATGCATCTCATTTCAACAGCGGTTGATTGTCTACGTGAACAAAGGAGATCATGGATTCCACATGGACGAAATGGACATGAAGACCATCTTCCGTGCTTTTGGACCAGATTTCAAAAAGAGTTATCTGTCCGAGCCCTTTGACAGTGTCCACATCTACCCTCTAATGTGCAAGCTGCTGCAGATAGATCCAGCCCCTAACAACGGTTCCCTATCCATCACTGAGGGCATGCTGGTTCAGAACGGTACGAGCCGTGAGCTTCTCCTAGAAAGCATTTTAGTATCAAAATGCATGACAGTGCCTATTAATTCATTCTAATACAGGAAGATACCAACCTTAATGTGTGCTCCACAGATGATACTTCTTGTAAAAGATAATTATCAAGACTGACATGAGAAATGGTTATATCACATAAATAATGGTGCCATTCTTCTCTACACAGGTGAGAGAAGAAATCAGATGTCCCTTGGTGTTTTGGCATCGATATTTGTCTACATTTTATTTGTCATGTAGTATTTCTGATGTTGGTTATTTTCCCGAAATGTTTGTTAACTGAAAACAATTGCATAGTTGAAGCAATCATAATCAAAACACCAACAGATATTCTTAAGGAGGATCACATTCACTATGATTTTCATCAACAATAGCCATCTGATTGTATTATATACACTCAGTTTCCAGTTTATTAGGTACACCTATCTAGTACGGGGTGGGACCCACTTTGCCTCCAGAGCAGCCTGAATTCTTCGGGACATGGAAACGTTGCTCAATTGGTATCAAGGGAAAACATTCTCCACACCATTACACCACCGCCACCAGTCTTTATCATTGACACCAGGCAGGATGGGGCAATGAACTCATGCTACAATAGCCCATCCGTGACAAGGACCGATGAGTTGTGCACTCCAAGATGCACAGCACTGTTGTACTGCAGCTGTCTTGTGTTGTCTCTAATTGGGGATTCTATTTAAGTTCCACTGTGTGTCACCTGCGTGTGGATTCTTGTATGTGTATATTCACGTCAGTTCACAGTCGCTACCTCTCCTTTGTTTTTGTGTTGTGTTTAAACCAATAATAAAAGGAATGTCGCTCCACCACAGCTCTGCATCTCGTTCTGTAAATACGCACCGTGACATTTGCCTGTTTATGGCCCGCCTTTTAGCTTGCACGATTGTTGCCATTCTCCTTCGACCTCTCATCAATGATCATACCATGCTCAGTCACTTAGGTCACTTGTTTTGCCCATTCTAAAGTTCAATCAAACAGTAACTGAATGCCTCGATGCCTGTCTGCCTGCTTTATACACTGAGTGTACAAAACATTAAGAACACCTTCCTAATTTTGAGTTGCATCTCTATGTCATGGAAAGTGTTCTTAATGTTTTGTACACAGTGTATAGCAAGCCCAGGTGAACAGGTGGTATACCTAATAAACTGGCCATGAGTGTCTGTTTAATAATCAAACCAGTCAGCATTGGCTCAAATAACTTTGTCTAGAACCTACATTTAATAATGACACCTGCCCACCGATGGTAAACAGTCGAGATTTATAATAATCTTCCTGGTTCAGGAGTTTCAAGTAGCCTAATTCTTTTGAAAAGTTGTTGCCTTTCATTCTAAATGTGAGATTTTATTTGGAGTAATATTTTTGTTTAAATAATTGTTCCGACTGTATATTTATTTGTTGTTATTATACTTTAATAAACGTGCATGATGAATGAGTATTGTAGGTTTAAAATTAAAATGTTTAACAGGAAACAAGATTCGGATCTCAAAGTGTTATTACCACCTGCAGCTAGCTGGGCATATATACATTTTTCCAACATGATTGGTAAAAAAACGGAAATGTTAGCAGAACAGACAAATATGGGAAAAACAAAAATGGAGGGAATATAAAAAATGTATTGTGTAAATAATCTCCCTGTTTGTCCTATATTTCTTAGAAAATGTTATGAAAACCACCCTTACAAAATATTGCAGTTTTGAAACTGTAGTAAAAGTGCAGTAACTGTAGTTAACTGTGCTATTTTGGACACAGTCATTGCAGAATAACAGCATTTACACTGCACTCTAACTGCAGTTACAGTCGTGGTCAAACGTTTTGAGAATGACACAAGTATTGGTCTCCACAAAGTTTGCTGCTTCAGTGTTCTTAAATCTTTATGTCAGTAGTTACTATGGTACACTGAAGTATAATTACAAGTATTCCATAAGTGTCAAAGGCTTTCATTGACAATGACATTCAGTTCATGCAAAGAGTCAATATTTGCAATGTTGACCCTTCTTTTTCAAGACCTCTGCAATCCGCCCTGGCATGCTGTCAATTAACTTCTGGGCCACATCCTGACTTATGGCAGGCCATTCTTGCATAATCAATACTTGGAGTTTGTCAGAAGTTGTGGGTTTTTGTTTGTCCACCCGCCTTTTGAGGATCGACCACAAGTTCTCAATGGGATTAAGGTCTGGGGAGTTTCCTGGCCATGGACCCAAAATGTCGATGTTTTGTTCCCCGAGCCACTTAGTTATCTCTTTTGCCTTATGGCAAGGTGCTCCATCATGCTGGAAAAGGCATTGGTCGTCACCAAACTGTTCTTGGATGGTTGGGAGAAGTTGCTCTCGGAGGATGTGTTGGTACCATTCTTTATTCATGGCTGTGTTGTGAGTGAGCCCACTCCCTTGGCTGAGAAGCAACCACACACATGAATGGTCTCAGGATGCTTTACTGTTGGCATGACACAGGACTGATGGTAGATCTCACCTTGTCTTCTCCGGACAAGGTGTTTTCCGAATGGCCCAAACAATCGGAAAGGGGATTCATCAGAGAAAATGACTACCCCAGTCCTCAGCAGTCCAATCCCTGTACCTTTTGCAGAATATCAGTCTGTCCCTGATGTTTTTCCTGGAGAGAAGTGGCTTCTTTGCTGCCCTTCTTGACACCAGGCCATCCTCCAAAAGTCGTCGCCTCACTGTGCGTGCAGATGCACTCACACTTGCCTGCTGCCATTCCTGAGCAAGCTCTGCACTGGTGGTGCCCCGATCCCGCAGCTGAATCAACTTTAGGAGACGGTCCTGGCGTTTGCTGGACTTTCTTGGGCGCCCTGACGCCTTCTTCACAACAATTGAACCTCTCTCCTTGAAGTTCTTGATGATCCGATAAACGGTTGATTTAGGTGCAATCTTACCAGCAAATGGCTTCACAGCCGTTTTTGTGCAAAGCAATGATGACGGCACGTGTTGTCCAGGTAACCATGGTTGAAGGAAGAACAATGATTTCAAGCACCACCCTCCTTTTAAAGCTTCCAGTCTGTTATTCTGACTCAATCAGCATGACAGAGTGATCTCCAGCCTTGTCCTTGTCTGTGAGGGTTTGGCTGTGGTTAGACCTTACTCCCAATAAGGGGAGTGGTAGAACCACAGTCGAGCCCTCACACCCTAACTAGGGGAGGTATGACACTGAGGCAGCAAACTTTGTGGAGACCAATACTTGTGTCATTCTCAAAACTTTTGACCACGGCTGTACACTGCAAAATTACTGCAGTAAAAAGAAGAGTTATTTTGGACATAGTATTTGCAACATGCTGCAGTTATACTGCACTCTGACTGCAATCTTTTTTCGTAAGGACTGCTCTTTCAATTACAGACTGACCAGGTGAATCTAGGTGAAGGCTATGACCCCTTATTGATGTCACTTGTTAAATGCACTTCAATCAGTGTAGATGAAGGGGAGCAGACATGTTAAAGGAGGATTTGTAAACATTAAAATGATTGAGGCATGGATTGTGTGTGTGCCATTCAGAGGGTGACTGTTCAGGACAAAAGATTGCGTGCCTTTGAACGGGGTATGGTCGTAGGTGCTAGGCGCACCGGTTCTTAATGTTTTGTACACTCAGTGTATATTTTTCACACTGATGCAGTTTATTTTTGTCATGGCCAAGGTTATTGCAGGGTAAAGTGGTGACTTGAAATTTAAACAAGGGTGAATAGGCTACGAGAAATTATAAGATTATTAAACCACCCATGATGAGTGGCTACACTTGTTGTGGTCATGTGAAGAAGCATAAACGGTTTAGGTCAAATGGAGAGGGAGCGCGCCCTGCACTCTATGTGATGTTAGGCTTCTCTACAACCACTTGTTTTGGGTCCGTGCGTGTCTAGGTTACTCAGCCTAAATCACAACTAGTCTGTTTTTTTTAACCTATGGATGAATGTTTGGGGAACTTAATATATATATTCTGCACTTGAGTTGTATTAGAATAAATAAAACACGTTAAAATTTGTCTTGCAAGATGTCTCAAACAACACGGAGCAAAACACAACAACGTCTGAGGACTGGACTGATGTGAGTGATTTATTTATTAATCATTGTGATTATTCATTTTAATGGTCCTGTATTTAAACTACTGTACAGTGTACCGCAATGTGTATTTCTTAGTTGTAGCTACATCGTTGCCACATGAGTCTGCAGCATGGCTTTTGAGGGGTGGTGAGGTGAGGTGGGGCCACCCTCTCGCGCTGTGTAAAGTGGATGAGATTATTCTCCTCAGTTGACCACAGTAGTGTTATAGGAGCTGCATCACCCTCTCTCTGCAGGTAGGGATGTACAGTATGTCACGGTTTAGGTTTCTAACCATCACCTTTCCCCTGCAAAGGTGTACTTTGCAGTCAGATGGATCCAGTTGATTATGGCAGTGCTAAGGTACACAGGGCGCAGCATTTACAACCTCTTTGTAATTGTACAATGCGGTGATTACACAGGTCAAATTTAGAGCTCTTCTATGTTATTTGCAGCATTGTCGGTTCAGGATCCATAAATGTTTATGCAACTTTCCAACACCTCATAAGGACAAGAGAGGTTAGTTAAACACTACAGATGATCCCTGCCACAGTTGTTTTTTTATTGTTTCTGCATAAGCATATATTGTACCCTACCTCAGTTTGTAGAAAGGCGCTATATGAATCCAATCCATTGTTGTTATTATTATTAATCTACAATACCATGAGTAAATTTTAACTCCAAAACAATGCACAAAACTATCTCCTCTGCAGATGCAGCCATTGTTCTTACTGAGTGTGACAGACTTGCTACTGGCAGTCAGCTGGCTGATAGGCACAGTAGTGTTTAGAAGATAGATAGATAGATAGATAGATAGATAGATAGATAGATAGATAGATAGATAGATAGATAGATAGATAGATAGATAGATAGATAGATAGATAGATAGATAGATAGATAGATAGATAGATAGATAGATAGATAGATAGATAGATAGATAGATAGATAGATAGATAGATAGATAGATAGATAGATAGATTATTGATCCCCGGGGGGGAAATTTCTTTGTCAAGCAGCTACAACAAAACACAGGGCAGGTGCAAAATGCCACAACGAAGGTACACAAAAGACAGATACACGATACATGATACATAGAGCGGCAGTATGAAAAAGTATAGAAATACAAGATATCTGGAGTGCAAAAAAAGCTATAAAAAGACATTGCATAGTATGAGTGGTTGGCTGAATATGTACACTATACATTGGTGGATGTTGGATGGTTAACTATACTATACGGTCGATGGCAGAGAAATACTTCAGTAGCTAAAAATGCATATGATACGAGCGAGGGTAATAATAGTTTACTTAATAGACAGACTGGCCAAATGAACAGGTAAGTGAATATTTTGCCTGGTTAAATTAGCTGTACAGGTAAATGACAGGAAGAGAAACTTAAATAGCTAAAAGTTTGTATGATATAATTTGGGGTAATAATAGTAATGCACTTAAAATACAGTCTTTAGTGCGCAGGGTTTAATTACAGATAACTGCACGTATTGCACATTCGATATACTAAAAGCAATGAGAAAAGGTGCAACTGACAGGATACTAATATGCATTTCTGAGTGAATGACTACGTAAGTTAGGTCCAAGAATTACTTGCAATATTGCACGTGATATGATATAACAACTGTACATGAGTATGTACAGTGGGGAGAACAAGTATTTGATACACTGCCGATTTTACAGGTTTTCCCACTTACAAAGCATGTAGAAGTCTGTAGTTTTTATCATAGGTACTCTTCAACTGTGAGTGAAGGAATCTAAAACAAAAATCCAGAAATAAATCAGAAAAGCAGAACTTAATATTTGGTACAGAAACCTTTGTTTGCAATTACAGAGATCATACGTTTCCTGTAGTTCTTGACCAGGTTTGCACACACTGCAGCAGTGATTTTGGCCCAGTCCTCCATACAGACCTTCTCCAGATCCTTCAGGTTTCGGGGCTGTCGCTGGAGAATACGGACTTTCAGCTCCCTCCAAAGATTTTCTATAGGGTTCAGGTCTGGAGACTGGCTAGGCCACTCCAGGACCTTGAGATGCTTCTTACGGAGCCACTCCTTAGTTGCCCTGGCTGTGTGTTTCGGGTCGTTGTCATGCTGGAAGACCCAGCCATGACCCATCTTCAATGCTCTTACTGAGGGAAGGAGGTTGTTGGCCAAGATCTCGCGATACATGGCCCCATCCATCCTCCCCTCAATACGGTGCAGTCGTCCTGTCCCCTTTGCAGAAAAGCATCCCCAAAGAATGATGTTTCCACCTCCATGCTTCACGGTTGGGATGGTGTTCTTGGGGTTGTACTCATCCTTCTTCTTCCTCCAAACACGGCGAGTGGAGTTTAGACCAAAAAGCTCTATTTTTGTCTCATCAGACCACATGACCTTCTCCCATTCCTCCTCTGGATCATCCAGATGGTCATTGGCAAACTTCAGACGGGCCTGGACATGCGCTGGCTTGAGCAGGGGGACCTTGCGTGCGCTGCAGGATTTTAATCCATGACGGCGTAGTGTGTTACTAATGGTTTTCTTTGAGACTGTGGTCCCAGCTCTCTTCAGGTCATTGACCAGGTCCTGCCGTGTAGTTCTGGGCTGATCCCTCACCTTCCTCATGATCATTGATGCCCCACGAGGTGAGATCTTGCATGGTGCCCCAGACCGAGGGAGATTGACCGTCATCTTGAACTTCTTCCATTTTCTAATAATAGTTGTTGCCTTCTCACCAAGCTGCTTGCCTATTGTCCTGTAGCCCATCCCAGCCTTGTGCAGGTCTACAATTTTATCCCTGATGTCCTTACACAGCTCTCTGGTCTTGGCCATTGTGGAGAGGTTGGAGTCTGTTTGATTGAGTGTGTGGACAGGTGTCTTTTATACAGGTAAGGAGTTCAAACAGGTGCAGTTAATAAAGGTAATGAGTGGAGAACAGGAGGGCTTCTTAAAGAAAAACTAACAGGTCTGTGAGAGCCGGAATTCTTACTGGTTGGTAGGTGATCAAATACTTATGCAAATTAATTATTTAAAAATCATACAATGTGATTTTCTGGATTTTTGTTTTAGATTCCGTCTCTCACAGTTGAAGTGTACCTATGATAAAAATTACAGACCTCTACATGCTTTGTAAGTAGGAAAACCTGCAAAATCGGCAGTGTATCAAATACTTGTTCTCCCCACTGTATATACAGACCTGCATGAATAAATAGGTCCTGAGTGAATGAGTGATTACGGACCAGAGTTACTCACGGATGGATGCATAATTGTTAAACTAGGGCCTAGCACCCCAACAGTTCCAGATCTATGTTGCCGACGGCACGGCACCCCGGTGAGGCATTATATAGTCTAATAGCCGCCGGCAGGAAGGACCTCCTGTAGCACTCTCTGGCACACCGTGGTGGGATCAGTCTGTGACTGGGTGCTCCTCTGCGTCATAACCATGGCATGCAGAGGGTGTGTGACGTTGTCCATGATGGCCAGCAGTTTGGCCAGGATCCGTCTCTCCGCAACCTCCTCTAGAGTGTCAAGGCTCATCCCCAGGACAGAGCTAGCCTTCCTGATCAGCTTATTTACCTGAGAAGCATCACCGGCTTTAATGTTGGCTCCCCAGCACACCACTGAAAAAAGATGGCACTGGCCACCACAGACTGGTAGAAGGTATGCAGTAGTTTGCTGCACAGGTTGAAGGACCTGAGCCTCCTCAGAAAGTAGAGTCGGCTCTGGCCCTTTTTGTACAGGGCCCCGGTGTTACCAGCCCATTCCAGCCTGTTGTCCAAATGGACTCCCAGGAACTTGTATGACCCAACCATTTCCACATCCATCCCCTGTATAGGGACTGCAGTCAGTTGGGCCTTGGTTCTCCTGAAGTCCACCACCATCTCCTTTGTTTTGCTGATGTTGAGCTGAAGGTGGTTCTGCTCACACCACAACACAAAGTCACTGATTGTGCTCCTGTACTCCTCCTCCTGCCCACCCCTGATGCACCCTACAATTGCGGAGTCATCCGAGAACTTCTGTAGATGGCATGTTTCAGAGTTATATCGGAAGTCTGAGGTGTAGAGGGTGAACAGGAAGGGGGACAGGACCGTTCCCTGGGGGGCCCCTGTGTTGCTCACTGCCAGTTCTGACACACAGCTCTGTAGTCGCACAAATTGTGGCCTACCGGTCAGGTAGTCCGTGACCCAGGAGACTAAGGGTGCTTCCACTTCCATCCTCCTCATCTTCTCACCCAGTAGCAGGGGCTGAATGGTATTGAAGGCACTGGAGAAGTCAAAAAACAGAACCTTCACAATGCAATCTGCGTTGTCCAGGTGAGAGTAGGCCCTCTGCAGAAGGTAGATGATTGCATCAGGACCTTGATAGCCATGCCACCTGCTACAACCTACACATCGTTGAACAGGTGTCTACACAGACATATCATCCATTCAGTTACAGTGAGAGTTGACTTAAAGGTTCACTATAACAAATAGTTGACCAAGTCCAAATTAAGTAGAGCAGCAAATCGAGTGCAATTTGACAGCTCTTCAATTCTGTTCAATCAGGATAAAGGAGTCTGGATGTACCTGACCCATTTCCCTTGTACTTGTGCACTGGAATAGTCTGTGCCAAAGGGAACATGATATATAACCCTACAACAAAACCAATGACGGTCCAAGATATATAATCTCTATGGATAGGGCACATCATACCACTCTTCTCACCACTAAAATACAAGTAAATGTTGGTTGATTCATGCTGACCACTGACAGGGAACCCGTCTTTTAACAGATGCTGTATATGACGTTGTTCTTCTACACATTGAACTACGTATGGACCCTCTACTCTGGGTTAAATAACACATTCTACAGGAGCCTTAATGGATACCCAGCCCAAGTAGGTGCCACCTGACAAATTACTGGCAGTCTGACACATTTGGCTGTCTGTAATTCCCCATAACTGTTTGGTTAAAGTCTGGCCTCTGTTTTGTTGAAGTGTGCCGCCAAACTGAGCAGTTTCAGCAAGATTGCTGCAGTCCTGTCATGGTAAGCATTGACTATTCCACGGAAACAGTATATGCTTGACCTATTTAAAGTTCACTAGGTCATTATGCATGCAACAGAGGCAGTATGCTAAATGTCCTGTCCCTGTTTCTCATCCCAGTGTCCTTCCCGTGCTGCTAATGCTGCCCAGTGTTTGTAACAGGAAACATGGACCACTGTTACACAAACTTTAGCCAGCCTTACAAGTAGGTCTGTAGCATGCATCAAAGTAGGAATATTACCATGGGGAGAGTTCACTTTGGGATAGAGGTACTTATGGGTCAATAAGGTTTGCAGTTTTAGTGAGGCAATCAGAATTAATATCAAGCACTTCTGTGCTATAATGTTTGTGTGACCTCCAGTGGTTTCCTAGGCAACAGGCAGTGGGCATCGCTTCGTGTTCTGGACCGACGCATGCTCCTCTACCCCTCTGTCTTCCTCTTCTGTTGGGGCCCAGGTAACTTCAGTACTGTTCACCCAGCTCAGAATCCTAGGACCCTCTGTGCTTGCTAAATGATTTGTAGCAGTTGAAAATCACATTCTCCTTTTTGATATGTTGCCTTATTTACCCTTCCATTTCAGCCGTCTTCCAGGCAGCCATGATTCTGAACAACCCAAAATCAGTGGAAGGAGTTGTGAGAGTTATTCTCTACATTTTATAGGTAAAACTGCCAGCTGGTCTGAAACAAACATCCTTGTGCAACCCCCTCCTCAGTCCAGGGCTTAACTTCTACTCCCCTGTTCTCTTTCTCCTCTCCTCTTCCTCATCCCAGGCCTTCACCTCATCCTCTCAAGGCCTTCTGAACTGTGTGGTGTACGGCTGGACGCAGAGACACTTCCGCTCAGCTAGCAAAGATGCTCTAAGGGACATGGACACCCAGACGCCACTTCTGAGATCTCAGAAGAAAGGCTATAAAACTATATGGTCAACACCGTCCCCCAAACCAGATGATATAGTATTCTACCGACCCCACATTAACTTATTATGGCTGTTGTGAAACTGGCAAAAGAAATTAAACACAACCTTTTGTGCCAGACTGGGAGAGTGGCGGTTTGGTTTTGAATCTTGGGGACAGTACCTTGGGAAGCACCTGTTATAACAATGAAGCAAGAATACCCAAGGCTGTACACAAGGGACAGCAGGCTCAAACCAGACAGAGGCTGAGCCGCTGAGGCGTGAAAAAAAGGAAGAACCAGGGAATTTCCAACGAGAGGAAGAGCAGCTCTGAAACAGGATCTGAGAGCTCTGTACTTTCATCGTAATTAGAGTCACTCCCTCCCTCACTTGTTTTGACTGCATCGGTCGTGCAAACATTGTCTCTACATTAGTGTTTAGAATTTCCCACAGTCGTTGGGGACAGCAGAGGATATTTGTGAAAGGCTTTGTAACAGACTGGCATGTCTTTGATTTCGAGGGGCCCTGATTGAGCCCAACCGTGTGGAAACCAGTGAGCAGCCTGTCACTTTTCATCTTGATGGAACAAAGGAACTCCATTCACAGAGATGCTGCTTGACGTCGGAGTTTGGCCCATGGTGTTGTGTGATGGTCCTAGATACGCAATGTTTTGTTTTCTCCTGCATGAGCTTGTTCACAGAATGGTTAAAGTAAGTTTATGCTCTCTCCTTGAGTTCAATTCAATTGAACAAACTTTATTTATCATCGGGGGGCAATTATTGTCTCGCATAAAATGTGAAAGGCATGACAACGGGATAAATACATTACCACAACATACACATTTGTTTTTCAGAGATACAAATGAAACTGAATGAAAAGAATGTGCATTTTCAATCTGTCAATACATTGGACTTTAATTTCTGTTTAAGTCAATCCATCAATATGAAATGGGCATTGCAGCTAAAATATAGTAACTGCTGCAGCCTCATCAAAACAATAAAAGATTGTTTCACTCCCACATCCGACCAGCTGCATCATGGCAGTTATCAAAGATGAGGCTGTAGTCAGTGCCTCCAGCTTTGACGAAATCAGAGACCGTCTTACTTCCTCTAAAGTTTTTGGTTTCAACTTTCTGCAAAAAGAAAGAAAAAAATGTTTTAATCTGAACGACTATGTATTTGCCACTACGAAGTAATTTCAATAAAAATGGCTTATTGACAGAAAGCTGATTGAATACTTGCCTTCCAGTCTCGATTCATGTGGCGTGCATCTACCACCACAGTCTGAGAGCTGATGCCAAAACCGTCCCCTTTATGGACAAGCCACTTGGCGCCATCAGCCAAAGTCACTCTGTGGATCAACAACAAAGGATTGATTAGACATAGTAGGTAGTTTAGGCCATTTCTTAAATAATAAACATTATGTTGCTAGATATGCATTAACAACTGACATTTGTAGACTTATTATATAAATATCATATGTATATCGTACATAATACATCTCTATGATACATAATATCACGTTACTCACCTGACTCCTGAGTGGCTGAGAACCCCCACCTGAAAGGACATGCCTTCTAGAGGTCTCCTCATTCTGTCTGCTTCATACACCTTAGAGTTGTACAGCTTCCTCAGTTCAGACATTTTAGATATATCATAATTGTAGGATCCTCCACTACCTATGAGAAATGTTATAATAACACATGAATAACATAACAATATCATAATACTATATTTATAATTAAGTATTACAAAATAGTTTTTCAAACTTACCACCACTGAAAGAGGATTCCACATTTACAACCAACAGGGCCAGAAGAGCTGGCAGGATGAATGAGGTTCTGATGGAGAACATAGCAGGATCCTTTTTGAGGATATTGTTGTGGATACTTAACACACTTTGTGCAGTGAGATAGATTTACCTTTTTATAAACCCCAAGTTTAGACACTCCTCCTCCCTTGTTTGTTCTTACAGCACATTATCCTCAAATATAAAGTACTCTCTGGCAAACAGTGGATTGCAAAATAGCACTTTGTTTGGAAATATGCATTTAATGGTTATACTCTCAACCCAATTTATCTTTAAAAGACGGATAACAAACTTGTATTTGCTTAGACATAGCCCAGATGTTGTTTTCTCCAGGACAGAGATGTTTGGAAAGACAATGAATTATTTATTTGACCGCTGTAAAGGGTTAACTTCTGCCTTGGAACACAGTTTGAAGTTCATTCCTGGGCTTTAGCAGACCAGGAAATTCCCAGATTGACAAATGATAGAGCAGTACCACAGCACAGAGTAGTTGCCAAAAGTGCAAATACAGTCACTGCCAGTATCCTGCTGCAATACAGAATACTCCCATGTTGGGAAACACAGGGGGAACGGCCAAAATGTTGAAAAGATTTTCCATCAGGAGACCATTTCCATGAATTACACCTAAATTACCTTTTGTAATTTATCACACAAAACTTTTGAAAGGCGCCACATGTAGCTAGAACTTGTCTGGACGTGAACATGACTTCAGATGTAGATGAGGCTATGACAGTCAAGGTGAAGGAAGGTCATAGGACTTCCAGCTGCCAATGGAACCAGAGGCAGTTCAATTCATATTTTAACTTTTCCAGCGCATTGTCAGGGGGAACATATTGTCATAGCCCGGTGACCATGACCCGATGTGACGGTGGCATCTGTCTCTGTTGGGCACTCGGGACATCGAGATTTCTCAGTAGGCTGGAACAGCTGGCAGTCATTCCCCTAATGGCTGGCATGTAGGCGTGGTGAAGAATTGGCAGCTGCACGGACCGTCTTCGTTGTACACTGTAAAGGAAAACAAATAAGTGTGTAGGACGTTTCATTACAAAATATATACAGTAGATATTCTATAAAAAATATACTTAACATTAATACACAGTGTACAAAACATTAAGAACACCTTCCTAATACTGAGTTGAACACACCCTCCCCCCCAACCCCCACCCTTTTTTGCACCCAAAAGAGCCTCAATTCGTTGGGGCATGGACTCAATATTTTATTTATATATATTATTTTGTATTTAACCTGTATTTAACTAGGCAAGTCAGTTAAGAACAAATTATTATTTACAATGACGGCCTACACCAGCCAAACTCTGGCGAAGCTAGGCCAATTGTGCACCGCCATACGGGACTCCCAATCACGGCTGGTTGTGATGCAGCCTGGATTCGAACCAGGGTGTCTGTAGTGACGCCTCTAGCACTGAGGTGCAGTGCCTTAAATCGCTGCGCCACTTGGGAGCCCATGGGAGCTCTACAAGGTGTCAAAAGCGTTCCACAGTGATGCTGGCCCATGTTGACTCCAATTCTATCCCACAGTTGTGTCAAGTTGGCTGGATGTCCTTTGGGTGGTGGACCATTTAACAATATAATAAGGGATCATAGTTTTCACCTGGATTCACCTGGTCAGTGTATGTCATGGAAAGAGTTTTGTACGCTCAGTGTATATATCGAAAGTATAGAAAATATTTGTATTGCATAATGTATCTTTTAGTATCAGAGTAAGATGTTTTTGCGTACTGTTCAGGTGAGTTGATGTCATCAAAGAGTTCCCTGTTCATCCTGGACACATCCTCAGAGCACACCTGGGCTCTCAGTGTCACTTCAAGGCCCTGTCGACTGGGAGGACTCAGCTCTTCCTCTAGTACTTGCATGGCAACATCTTCCAACTGGTCACCAATCTGCAAACACCATTTATATGTTAATCCCCAAAGTTCCACCGTCTGAAATGGCATCAGTGATTATTAGCTCTACAACACATGGGTGTCTAACCTACAACGGTTAAAGTTCTGTGAATTATTTAGACAATTCAAGACAAGGGATCACAACTCACCTCTGTGATTCTCCTCCGGAGCTGCTGGTTTTCAGTACGCAGGCTTTCAAGAGACCTGCTGCCCTGATTGAGACTGCTAGAGGAACTGGAGGTCTCCGAGTCCTCCTTGTTAGGATCACATTGGAACCAGCTAGTTGGATCCACTTCGTTGGGATTGTCTGTGATTTGTATAAGCTAGGATACAAGACAGAAGCAGTCAATCATACTTTTTTTTTTTCAAGATGAGTGTTTACATCCAACATCATCTACCATATTCACCGATTTGTAAAAAAGATACGTTGAGAAATGTCAATAAAACGAGAACGTTGAGATAAATTAGATATTGGAACATGAGGTTTCAGAGATGAGGCAGGTGACACCTTTGGCAGGAACACCAGACACAGGGTGCAGGTACAGCAGGAGATGACCACCAATGCCATGATGAAGAGCTGTACATTAGGGTTAAACCGGGTCAGGAAGCACCCTGATGCTCCAACGATAGACACGATGGTCACATGGTACATGCTCAGCCTTGTGTACTTGCTGTCATGGTCATCCAGGAGATGGATATGTGCATGCCTGGTTCTCAAGGCCAGGAAACATCCAAGTAACTAAAGAAAAGAGGGGAAACCATCAGCTAGATTACCACCTTTGTTTGAAAAGGATCATGGGTATTGAACAGGGTTCTGGCAATATCTCACCATTAGAAGCCCTTTGTAGCCATATACAATGGAGAGCCATTTAGTCATGTTTGTACTTTCACAGTGCTCCATGAAGGGCCTTGTATGAAGGTCTTCACCACCAGGATCAGCCTGAAACAGCAGAAAAAGGAAACGTTATTTTTATTACTGGTCGACTCCAGACCAGAGCTATTTACTACTACCACATGGTCAACTCCAGACCAGAGCTATTTACTACTACCACATGGTCGACACCAGACCAGAGCTATTTACTACTACCACATGGTCGACTCCAGACCAGAGCTATTTACTACTACCACATGGTCGACTCCAGACCAGAGCTATTTACTACTACCACATGGTCGACTCCAGACCAGAGCTATTTACTACTACCACATGGTCGACACCAGACCAGAGCTATTTACTACTACCACATGGTCGACACCAGACCAGAGCCATTTACTACTACCACATGGTCGACACCAGACCAGAGCTATTTACTACTACCACATGGTCGACACCAGACCAGAGCCATTTACTACTACCACATGGTCGACACCAGACCAGAGCTATTTACTACTACCACATGGTCGACTCCAGACCAGAGCTATTTACTACTACCACATGGTCGACTCCAGACCAGAGCTATTTACTACTACCACATGGTCGACACCAGACCAGAGCTATTTACTACTACCACATGGTCGACTCCAGACCAGAGCTATTTACTACTACCACATGGTCGACTCCAGACCAGAGCTATTTACTACTACCACATGGTCGACTCCAGACCAGAGCTATTTACTACTACCACATGGTTGACTCCAGACCAGAGCTCTTTACTACTACCACATGGTCGACACCAGACCAGAGCTATTTACTACTACCACATGGTCGACTCCAGACCAGAGCTATTTACTACTACCACATGGTAAACTCCAGACTAGAGCAATTTACTACTACTCTACCACATGGTAAACTCCAGACTAGAGCAATTTACTACAACTACATGGTCGACTCCAGACCAGAGCCATTCACTACTACCACAAGGTCGTCTCCAGACCAGACACAAGGTTAACCCTACACAACACTTACTGTAATCTGTGGATCGACAGTAAAACCAGATAATCTCATTACTATAAACAAAGCCCATGATAGTGTGCATTCCAACACACTGCATGTACTGGGGTTGATGTTTAGCTTCGAAAAGAGGGGATTTAACTCATGGGTGGTGAGATTTGCAGTGTATTATGATAATGTCTCAGGTTTAAAGAGGTTGGGCAATAGGGATGGATATGTTGTGGAGGTGGAAAGAATGAGTGGATAAACAGTTAGCTAAATGTAATGATACGTCCTATGAGCAGTGTACACATTTAGACACATTTGAATTTAAAAGCATGTCTGATGATGGGACTGACGTGCTACATCGGCCAATACATGACCTGTCTGAGTGATTAACCTCCAAGCTGAACTGTTCCACTGTTCGTCTAAAAGGATCTACTACAGTAGAAATACACTACCTGGATCTAATAATAATAATAATAACACATTTTAAGATTGCCAAGGACTCTTAAAGAGTAAGAAATATAATAAAATAGCAAATAAACATGCCGTTACTAAGAGCAAAAGGACATTCGAAAAAAAGGAGCATGACTGGCAAAACATAGCAAGCACAACAATACAGGGGGAAATCAACAACAAGGTCAACAAGGTGAGAGGCTAACTTTAACAACGTCTGCATCCCCTACACAACAAAAGATAAGACAAGAGAGCAAGACCAAGGTTCAAATGCTACTTTTTTTTTTTTTCTATTAAAGTGTTACCTCTAGGCTGAACTCTTCCACTGTTCGTCTGAGTGGATCCACCATCTGCCAGCAGATTAAGAGACACAGATCGATCAGCAGCATTCCACCGACAATAATCCATAGTTGGTAATCCTTAGTATTCTGAAGAAAGAACAGAGAGGTAGAGGATTAGTATTAAACATTAGACAGGAGAGATAGCGATTAAAAGGTGGCCCTGTACTTTTTGAGTTTCTTTAACTTTTGGAGTATACCTTTTTCATTATCTCCTTGTTTTGGACGATTGTCCAGACCCTCCAGGTTTTTGCAAACAATGCCCCAAAAGTTGTGGTGTATCCTACAGAAAGAATCCATGTGCGAATCTGTGACAGGAAGAGGAAAATGACTAAAACAATATGCATCCCTTGAAACAAGGGTTTTCCCTCCTAATCACTACAATGCTTAGACGTTTAAGCTCATGTGTTCTCACAGTGCAAAGCGTGACAAACACTTTGTCAGTCACAAAGGATCCATTCAGTCCATAGAGGAAGACGGAGGTACAGGCCAGCATCGTACCCAGTATAATGAGGTAGTTAATGGACGGACTGGACTTCTTCATGACCCTATGGGAAAAACAAAAATTAGAGATATTTTATCTTTTTTTTTTTACCCTTTATTTAACTATGCAAGTCAGTGAAGAACATATTCTTATTTACAATGACGGCCTACCAAAAGGCAAAAGACCTCCTGCGGGGACGGGGGCTGGGATTAAAAAGAAATACAAATAAATAAAATATAAATATAGGACCAAAAAAGGACTGAGCAAGATGGACAACAATGAAAGAGAGAACAACCTTGTGTTTCGATGAAAGTTACCTACCTCAAAAATCTAGTTCAATTACAAGCCAATAAAAGACGCTTAGAATAATTATCATACCAATGGTTGCGATGCTTGATGTGGAAGAAGAGGAAGGAGAGTGCAATGAGCATGGCCAGGCCAGTGGTGGATGACAAGATGATATAGAGAGGAACACTGATATCCGACCGCTGGGGGTGTGTCCGGTCTCTAGGCGGCGCCATCCCTATGAAAGGCACAAAAAAGTAGAATGCAAAGACTAACTGTTACATTTAGAAGAAAAGAAAAGCTGAAAAAGCTGAAATGGAAAAATATATATTTAATGGTTGAGGTGTCCACCTTGATTAATGCTTTGTTCTAATACTACAGCCACCGACCTTGAAACATGATTAAGTGGTTGATGAGTTCCAATACTTCTGCTTCAGCATTATACTGACCGATCTTAACCTGCCGGCCCTCTGTGGAAAAACAAGCAGTTGATAAATATTTCACAAAGAATGTTCTCTAAATTCAAAGAAATACACATCTGTAATGTTTACCTTGAAATTGGCTTAATTTAATAGATCCCATGCGTTCACCATTTCTAAACAGAACTTGACCCTGGAGAAAAAAATAAACTGTCAATTTCACAACTTTTTGTAATCTTTTGGCGCAATGATCTATGTCAAATGGAATGTTGACACAACGGTCATGCTAACTTACAGTTACACCCTCAAAGTGAATCTCCTTCATGGAATCCAGGACCATTCGTCCAATCTCCTTATCGCTGACTGTGAAGTTCCGGTGGATGTCATATCTCTCTCTGTGTCTTATAGACTCAATGACCCTGGTCAATGCTTTCACCATCACCCAAACTCCATCATAGGCAAACCCATGGAACTTGCTGGCAACCAATCCTTTCTGCAGCAGCTCTCTTTTGTAAGTCTCATCATACTCTTGTGGAGTCTAAACAGAAACAAAGGTGCTTGTTTAACTTATCTTAATGCTCTTGCATTACTTTTGCAACATTGCAAATACACAAGTTATCCATTGGACAGAGCATGTTACAGTATCGACAGATGTTGTCCCTTGCTGAAAACCTCAGCACCTACCCTTCCTGATATGCCTTTTATCTGTTTGTTACTGAGGTGTGTGATGTCCACAATGATGTGGCCCTCCATAGCGGTCAACAGGTTGTTTGAAGTACAGTTGGAGGAGTTGGCCTCCTCCCACCAGCTCCCCTGGTAACTGCCAGGGAGGATCCACTGATACCTCTCGCCAAACATGTTCAGGCTGTAAGCCTGGAAGAAAAAGGTTATAGGGTAATTAAAAAGGCAAATGGTTATCATAAAGATAATTAAAAAGTAATAGTATGATGAATGTGCTGTTAAACTGCCATTAATCTTTGTCTCAAACAAGTGCTAATGGTGTCGCATCGCATCAGATTTAAACGGTGGATTTCTGTTTATGTACTCACACAGCAAAACACTTTGGAGGCTGAATTATCGTCAAACAGCCCAATAATGATCCTTATATCCATATCCTGTCGAAAGGCACATGATACAAAAAATGATGCAATTGAGTGTCTAACTCAAACTTTGTAAGTAAAGATGATTTGGGCATATTACTCACCTTCAATGTCTTTACATTGACACATGGGTCAGAAGACAGGCTTTCAGTTACAGCAACCATAACATCAGCCTTGCTCAGTTGTTTAGTCAGATCTCTCCTTATCTGTCACAGACAGGACAATAGACTTTAGATTTCACATAAGACAGCATAGTTGTCAGCAGTCTGAATCAATAGACTACTACCTGATACTTTTGTATCGGTACTTGTAAATGGTGTTAACGGCTACATAGTACACCAGCTGAAACAGGCACGTGACAGAAAGCGTTACCAAGGTGAGTGGTACCTCTGAGATCCTCTGTACTTCCTGGGTCAGAGTCCCTACACGCCTCCACTTGTAGTTCTGTAGGATCTTCACAACGGCCTGATTGAGTGCCTTGTCCGAGGTGACCATTCGGAAGAAGTTGGGGTATTTTCTCTCATCGTCTAAAACAGTCGTTGTTGAAGCGAAAGATAGCTGAAATATTGAATGTGCAATAATATTAGGCTAGAAGAGCACAAAATTATTTGAAGTACTGGCAATTGTGTGATTTGCATGTATGTCACCTATTAAATAACATGCTCTATTGTCATAAACAATACAATGTGATGTAAAAAGGTTGCTCAGTGCCTGATACCTGTACAAGGTTCCACCCCTGTAGTGATCCAGCAATGACAGATGTGACTGACGGACACACACCTCCAAAGATCATTAAGTATTTTGGCCCAAAGCATATGGCATCAAAGAAGACTTTAAGTCCTTTGGCAGTATCACACTTAAAGAGAAAGAGAAAACGAAGAGTGAGCTGTCCCACTGCCTTCATCTTCAGTATGACTACAAATGCACTGAACAGCTTACATTAGGTGTTTTTTTTTTTTTACATTCAAATACACTACTTTTAACATTGTTCTTCACATAAACAATGTACACACCACTAACAGAGGCTTGTTGGTCAAAAACACCAGTCCACTAACACAACAGCAAAAGTTACCTCTGAATCTATGACGTGAAAATTGATCTCATAGTTTCTTAGAGGAGTCTGCTGCCTGCTCAGGTCGTCTAGAGCGAGCTGGACAGCCGGCAACACGGACGCCGTGAGGTTTCCACTCCCTGGGTTGTCTGTCAGTGGCATGATCCACAAGATTGGCAGAGAGTGGCGAACCTGGGACAGAGAGGGGACAACGAGCAGCCATGCGAGAACCAGAACCTTTCTCGAGCTTGCCCGTCCACCAACACTCATCCTTTCCTTTCGTCCCTGCCACTTCCCAGACTCCTCTCCCTGGTGCATGTATCCTCCCAACTAGCACACACCTCCTGTAATGGAGGCAGGTCCTAGTTAACACCCCCTTAATCCTTGTCTGTTCCAGCCAGGCCATTCCACGCACCACGGCTGCTCCCTCAAGAGAATCCACTGAAGAGGATAAAAGGATAAAACTAGGTTACCTACATCTGCCACTCTAATCCCACTGCAAAAATCCACTGCTTGCTATGCTTTGGTTTTATTCTGGAAGGGAATCTTATTTAACTTTTCAATATTTTGTCATTTCCATGTATGTTATCCCCCTGTGGATTATGAAGAAATAAAGCTCCACAATTAGATTTATAGGCTAAAGAAATGGTCTGATTGACAGCTGATCTTTTGACAGGGAAGGAACGCCTTTGTGTTCCAAGCGCTCTACCTTCAAACTCTGGCATCATTTCAGTTTCACCACAAGATGGCATTGTTGTTCAGCTTCTCAAGAGAACACTAGCAAAACATTCAATAAACTCCTTTCTCCAGCAATAACATTCATTAATTACATTCCTTTGAAAATAAGTGTGATTGTTCTGCATGTAGTTGCATAGAGAACAAGCTATAATACATTTTCTATACAAATCAAAGATCAAAATGACCATGTTAAACTTTATTGACTTATTAGACAAAATATTGAACTTAAATACATTTCATGAATACATTTCAACCCAAGTCAGAAAATTCTCAGGCATGACCTATGAACTTAGGCACTCCCTCACATCCTCTCTCCCAGAAAGTGAGGCTTAACACAATAACAGAAAAGTTGGAAAGGTTGATTTTTAGTGCACTCATCAGCCGATGAGGACTGTCCTGTGAAGTTAACAGGTTGATCCAAAGTCCTCTTCCACACCCAGATCACATCTCATTCCTGCCCTGCCAGCACCCCCTTACCCCGACCTTTTCCTGGCTCTCTGGATCGACCAGTATGTCTGACAGGGCCTCCTGGTCCCTTACCCTTACCCCTACCACCACCACCACCACCTCCCCTCTTCCTCCTGCCCCCATTCCTCTGTCCACCAGCCACCCCTGCATCCTCCTTGGCAGCCTGTGACCACAGGGCATCAAAGTTCCCTGGAGCCTGGTATCCAGGCAGGCTGGCATCCAGGGGGTCTCTGGAGAGCAGTACCCAGACAGCGGGTATGTTCCTGTTGACAGTGAGGCTGTCCAGGCCTGCCGCAGGCTCCAGGGGTTCCCACACCTCCAGGACAGTGCTGAAGAGCAGCCTGGTCTGCTGGTGCAAGCCTTTTACACGGCGCTTCAGGATCTCCACACACGTGATGGCCTTGGAGACCCCCTTCCCCGTCCCAGTGAATACTATCTGCCGGCTGGGCATCTTTTCCGGTGCCTGGGAGCATGGTGCTTCCTGGACCTCGGCGGTGCTACCCGCTTCTTCACTCTCAGGACGCCCCCCCTCGCCCTCCAGTGCCCTGGGCTTGACCTCCATGTGGCTCAGTGCGTAGCGCATGAGGTTGCGGATCTTGCTGCCGTCCTTCACTCGAACCTCAGTGGTGTCGCTGGAGAGGCCAGGGAATGGGCAGGGGCAGGGCTGTTCCACCGTCCGCGCCTTACTGTAGTTCTCCATGTCACCTATACCTCATCTTTATAGATAGACAGAGATACAAAGACAGAATATTTTATCAACACAGTATTAGAACTACAGTAGCCTCAGACTAACAATTTTTTTTATAAAAACATTTTTTTTAACTAGGCAAGTCAGTTAAGAACAAATTCTTGTTTACAATGACGACCTACCAAAAGGCCTCATGCGGGGATGGAGGCTGGGATTAAAAATAAATTAAATAAAAATATTGGACAAAACACACATCACGACAAGAAAGACAACACTACATAAAAAGAGACCTAAGACAACAACATAGCATGGCAGTAACACAAAACAGGGTACAAACATTATTGGGCACAGACAACAGCAAAGGGCAATAAGGTAGAGACAACAATACATCACGCAAAGCAACCATATCCCTTAATATGTTACTATGTTAATTCATTATCTAGTCGAATACTCTGGTTGTAGCTGGGCAAGTACCTCCTTAATAAAACGTTAATAAAATACAACCACTGACTGTTTCGTTGAGATTCCATTGGCACATGCGCATTCGCGCCTAGTTAACGTTTTAGACCAACAGCAATGAGGAGAAACAGCCGGTGGTTGTTTTGATTCATTGTATGATTTCAGCAAACAAAAAACAACAGAGGACAAATATATGTACACGATAAGGGTTTAAAATTGTACTTTTTTAAAGTATCGACTGCATAGCGACTCGATTAAAGAAAACGGAGGTCAGTTAATAAAACGTCGCTCAACTCCGTGGAGTTGAGGTACTTGGCAAACTCTAGGTGGAACTAGCTACTGTATCTAATCAAGATTTCGTTATAAAACTCACGTATTTACAAAAAGCAATTCGTAAGCATCGCGTGTGTTCTGATCACCCCTGGTAATACAGTCAAAGAAACAGTTTAATTATTTCTTACCCGAAAACATAGAACATGCGTACTCTTTCAAACCCCGTCCACGTCACATGACCATATGTCGCAAAGGGCTCTGATGGTCGTATGATGTTCGCCGCTGCTGCAAAAGGCATGAAGCAGCCCCGGTACATTCTGGGAGTTGTAAATGTCTGTTTTACATGTTACTGTTTAATATAAGTAATTTAATGTTTGCTTGAGCAATTTCTGAGGGTTATCTATATTGCAGGTTTCGCTACCAAATGTTTATAGGGACACTTGTGCCAAAGATGTCATAAGTGGTCACGTGTGCCAGACATACCCTTTGTATTCCTCAACTAGAGCGTCGTTAGGTTACGTCACATTGGTAGGAGGCACACACTTAATGTGTTGTGAAATATGTTGTGAATGTATAGTTATGTTTTTATAAAATGTTAACTCCCTTGGCAGCAGCTAATGGGAATCCATAATAATACAAATACAAATTAGGGGTGGCAGACAGGCTCTGAATCCTGGCTCAGTCACTAGACAACCAAGGATGCAGTTTTTATTTCTGTTAGAGTATGTTAAATAATCAGATTAGCCAACTCCTTTGTTATTGTTACCATTTTCTTGTATTACTTTCATACAGGATTTCTATAACAATATAAGTGTGTGTGTGTGTGTGTGTGTGTGTGTGTGTCAGAGACCAGTCTGAGGCTTCCACCCAGAGCTTTTTGGGGGCCAAGTCAGCCTAGATTACTAAAAGGTTTAGTTGGCTGGCTAGACTAATTTACCTAGCAATCTATATAACGTTAGCTGACATGGCTAATTGAGTGACTATCAGTGACTGACATAAGAAGAGGACAACTGCTGGTGCCCTACCAAATTTCAAAATTACAACCTTGTATTGTACTATTCTAACTCACAACAGTAAATTGAGAGTAATACAATAAAACAAAATCACGAGGCCCCCTGATGGTGTGGGGCCCCAGGCAACTGTGTGTGTGTGCACTATGTTGATTTTAATGTCAACATTTGAACCCCCACCCCCATAACTTTAGCCATTAAAATCCACATGAATTCCCAACACACATATTATTATAGAAATACTGTATGAAAGTAATACAATAAGTTGGTAATAACAAATCAATTGGGGCTCCCGAGTGGTGCAGCGGTCTAAGGCACTGCACCGTAGTGCTAGAGGCGTCACTACAGACCCTGGTTCGATCACAGGCTGTATCACAAAAGGGCGTGATCGGGAATCCCGTAGGGCCGCGCACAATTGGCCCAGCGTCGTCCGGTTTAGGCAGCGTCAAGAATTCAGCATAGCAAGTTTGTATGAAGGTCTGGTTATTACATGGGTAAATAGTTACATAGTAATATGCTCTAAAACGCTCTGGTGACAACCAAACTTTGCTGCCCTGTTATATATATATATATATAAACTATATATTATTAGCTAACTAACTGATATTATTAGCTAACTAAACAGACAATTAGACGACACTGAATATTAGGTTACTATTATGTCCGTCCTCACTTCTAGGGTCTGGAACTACACAAAAGTACCTGCCCTATCAAGAATAGCCTACTCTCTCACTTTGACAGTTGGGGCTGCTATCATTTCACCCTCCTCCATGGCTGTTAGCTAGCTAAGGTTAACTACAAATGCATTTGGAGTTGTTTTTTTTTTACAGTGATAAATACATCAAGATAGCTAGTTAATATGAAGTTGGGTAGCTGGTGATATTTAATTCACTTAGCTAGCTATCTATACAGTATGTAAAGTTGGCTAGATAGCTAACTACTGTTAGCTACGTTAGCAGCTCATTTTAGTAGTAGTTAGTAGTTAGTTAGCAAATAATATATCGTTTTTTAATTTTTACATTTAGAAATGTATTTACTTATCTCCCAGCCATGTGGATGATTGGAAATAGGCTTGTTTGTCACCAGAGCGTTTTAGAGCACATTACTATGTAACTATTTACCAATGTAATAACCAGACCTTCATACAAATTTGCTATGCTGAAATCTTGAAGGTGCTTCTATATGCCATATATGCTGCCATATCCTGCCAGCACGCCCATAAGCGAGCGAGCCACTCTGTGCGCACGGGGAAAATTACCGCTTGCTAGTGGTCAGCTTCCCAAGCATTACATTAAATCTCACGATGTTGCGTCTCTGGTTTTAGAAACTCTGTGCCTCTTGCCGCGTTCACGTACTAGTCAGAACTTGGAAACTCGAACATTTCAGACTTGCTAATGGTTGTTTGTATACACGTGCCGAATTCAACCAGTTACGAGTATCCTTGTACTGATCTTCATAACAACGCAGCATAACTCGCTGTATACAGTCGTGGCCAAAAAAACGGAAATGTTAGCAGAACAGACAAATATGGGAAAAGCAAAAATGGAGGAAATATATGTACTGTGTAAATAATCTCCCTGTTTGTCGTTTATTTCTTAGAAAATATTATGAAAACCACCCTTACAAAATATTGCAGTTTCTGTAGTTAACTGTGCTATTTTGGACACAGTCATTGCAGAATAACTGCATTTACACTGCACTCTAACTGCAGTTACAGTCGTGGTCAAAAGTTTTGAGAATGACACAAGTATTGGTCTCCACAAAGTTTGCTGCTTCAGTGTTCTTAGATCTTTATGTCAGTAGTTACTATGGTACACTGAAGTATAATTACAAGTATTCCATAAGTGTCAAAGGCTTTCATTGACAATGACATTCAGTTTATGCAAAGAGTCAATATTTGCAGTGTTGACCCTTCTTTTTCAAGACCTCTGCAATCCGCCCTGGCATGCTGTCAATTAACTTCTGGGCCACATCCTGACTGATGGCAGGCCATTCTTGCATAATCAATGCTTGGAGTTTGTCAGAAGTTGTGGGTTTTTGTTTGTCCACCCGCCTCTTGAGGATCGACCACAAGTTCTCAATGGGATTAAGGTCTTGGGAGTTTCCTGGCCATGGACCCAAAATGTCGATGTTTTGTTCCCCGAGCCACTTAGTTCTCACTTTTGCCTTATGGCAAGGTGCTCCATCATGCTGGAAAAGGCATTGGTCGTCACCAAACTGTTCTTGGATGGTTGGGAGAAGTTGCTCTCGGAGGATGTGTTGGTACCATTCTTTACTCATGGCTGTGTTCTTAGGCAAAATTGTGAGTGAGCCCACTCCCTTGGCTGAGAAGCAACCCCACACATGAATGGTCTGAGGATGCTTTACTGTTGGCATGACACAGGACTGATGGTAGCGCTCACCTTGTCTTCTCCGGACAAGGTGTATTCCGGATGGCCCAAACAATCGGAAAGGGGATTCATCAGAGAAAATGACTCTACCCCAGTCCTCAGCAGTCCAATCCCTGTACCTTTGGCAGAATATCAGTCTGTCCCTGATGTTTTTCCTGGAGAGAAGTGGCTTCTTTGCTGCCCTTCTTGACACCAGGCCATCCTCCAAAAGTCTTCGCCTCACTGTGCGTGCAGATGCACTCACACCTGCCTGCTGCCATTCCTGAGCAAGCTCTGCACTGGTGGTGCCCCGATTCCGCAGCCCATCAACTTTAGGAGACGGTCCTGGCGCTTGCTGGACTTTCTTGGGCGCCCTGACGCCTTCTTCACAACAATTGAACCTCTCTCCTTGAAGTTCTTGATGATCCGAGAAATGGTTGATTTAGGTGCAATCTTACCAGTTTCCTTGCAGGTAACCATGGTTGACAGAGGAAGAACAATGACTTCAAGCACCACCCTCCTTTTAAAGCTTCCAGTCTGTTATTCTGACTCAATCAGCATGACAGAGTGATCTCCAGCCTTGTCCTCGTCAACACTCTCAGCTGTGTTAATGAGACAATCACTGACATGATGGCAGCTGGTCCTTTTGTGGCAGGGCTGAAATGCAGTGGAAATGTTTTGGGGGGATTAAGTAAATTTTCATGGCAAAGAGGGACTTTGCAATTAATTGGAATTCATCTGATCACTCTTCATGACATTCTGGAGTATATGCAAATTGCCATCATCAACACTGAGGCAGCAAACTTTGTGGAGACCAATACTTGTGTCATTCTCAAAACTTTTGGCCACGACTGTAGTCACGTAGGTCGCGTGTCAACCAGGCTAAACGAAACCTAGATAAACTGATAAACTGCACATTAAGAAAACCAAACGAATGTTATCTAGCCCAGAGGAAATTGCTTTAGCAAACCATACATAATAAAAACATTACAAAAACATAAAACAATTTATCTTAAACATAAAACAACAATTTGGAATATTTCCTTATTATTATTACTTATTATTACTTCAAAACATTTTAAACCTACAAATGTGATGTAGGCTAGAAAACATACAATGTTGCACAAACCTAGCCCGTTCCCGCTCTGGCTGAAAATCAGCATTTTCACGTTATATATTTTTTGTGCCATGACAGGCTCAAATTAAGCAATGATTCGAATGCATAAAATGAGTACTGAACATAATTTTACCATAATTGCAAACATACATGATGAGGTATGGATAGTGAAACTTAAGGAAAGGGCAACTCATCCATTGGAATAATGCTAGCCTCACTCAGTAGTCCTATATATAGTCCCTCCCTGTGGCTGAAACTCTTCACTAGGAAAGACATCACATCCCAGAGAGCACACCATGGGTGTCCAGGGATTGACCAGCTTTATGGAAGAGAATGGAAACATTTTAGAAGATGTTCACTTCAGAAACAGCAAGCTGGTCATCGATGGCAGTAATCTGTACTACTTTCTTTATTTTGACTCAGGTTTGGATCAGAGTCATGGAGGGGATTACGAAGCTTTTGAGGGCCAGCTCTGCAAGTTCTTTAAGGCTCTGAGAGACTGCGGCATTGATCCCTTTGTGATTTTAGATGGGGGCTCCGACTACACCGACAAAAAGTTTGAAACTCTCAAAAAACGAGCTCAATCAAGGATCAACACAGCCAACAGCTTGTCCATGGGGCTTCAGGGGAGCGGTGTACTACCAATACTCATCAAACACGTCTTCAAACAGGTCCTCTCCAGCCTAAAGGTGCCGTTCGCACAGTGCATTTGTGAGGCAGACCAAGAAATAGCCTCCCTGGCTCAAAGGTGGAACTGTCCTGTGCTGTCCAATGACAGTGACTTTTATATCTTTGACATCCAGGAAGGATTTCTGCCCATCTCCCATTTTCACTGGCAGAAAGTGTCTATGAACCGCGGGAGTTCTCAAAGATACATTCCCTGCAAGCGATACAGCACAACAAGCTTCTGCAGATACTTCAACATCAACAGACAGGTTCTCCCAGTCTTTGCCGCCGTGGCAGGAAACGACTACATCAAGTTGCATAACATGGGCGTTTCCCTCAGGTGGGAAGATTACTCATCGATGGAAGGAAAGTTCGCCCGCTTTGACGGCTTGCTGAATTGGCTGGCCCGCTTCCAGGAGCAGAAGGAGGCCTTGGACTCTGTGCTCAGGCTTATCGGTCATAGTAACAGCAGACAGAAAATGGGTGCTGCCATCCAGGGCCTCTCCTTGGGCATAGAAGAGTACCATCTTCCCCCTGCTTGCCTGGAGCGGTTCTTCAACGATGGAGTGGCGCCTGACCCCGGCCGTCTCCCAGAGCCTCTGAGGGTCCTTCCAGAATGGACCCTGCTGCCGTTGATGAAAGGTAGACTCCCCTCCTGCATTGTAGACGTGCTGCTGCTGGGGAGAGTGATGCACAGTGTTCAGGTGGAAGATCCGGGCTTGCCCAGTGGGAACAACACCTCACGGCCCATACGCCAGGTACTCTATGGGCTGCTGCTGGGTGGGAGGAGGGCAGACCACAGCAGTCGGAGACCCCCAGCAGATGACGTGGAGGAGTATTACAGAGAAGGCAAGAGCCTGACCAGCAGCATGGTTGAAGCCATCCTGCCCAGTGCTGCAGAACAGCTGCAGCTAGACACTCTGGATAAGGTATGTATACATGTGTATGATATAGTATACAGTATATTCAAACATACTGCTATTGATTCTCAAATTGATTCTCATACACTTGCTCTGTTCCTTAGGCTCCAAGGTCAGTGCAGCTTGAGGTGTTTTTGGAGACCCTTGGTGTGTCCCAGTCCACTTTGAGTGATGTCCCGCCTCATCTGTGTCTTCCTGTGGCTGTCACCTGCTACTGGCTGAGGCACGCCCATCCCCCAACAGACCTGCCTGTCCTGCAGGCCCTCCTACTAGGATTGGTGTACGGAGAGCTCTGCAGACAGAGGAAGAGCCACAGAGGTATTGCCCCGAGCATGAACGAGAAAACATATAATTTAGAAATGATAAATATTGAAGTATGTGAAGTGCAGCCACTGACTCCTCCCATTTTCGTGTAACAGGGATTATGGAGGGACCAGTGCTGGAGAGGTTGAGAGGGCTGATTAAGAGAGGTGCAAGGAAGCTAGACCTGGGTGTGGCCCACGCCTACAGCCAGTGGCAGTGCTGCCTGAGAGAAAGCCTTAACCTGAACCAACTGCTGTGCCTCCCTCTAGCCAAGCCTCAATGTGCCTGGTAAGGTGTCACTTCCTAAATCAACCCTAACCTCTAGACCAGCGGTATTCATTCACATTGTATTCTAGCCCAGCAGAAACAGAGCTAATTCAACCATCTTTTGTTTCCCGGGTGGTGTCTAGGCTGTACAAGGGCACTCTGGTGCACCAGCTTGTGACAAAACTGAGAGGGGGGTTAACACCGGATTCTCTCCTGATGGGAGGCCCTTGCTCTGGGCAGCTGTATAAGGCCATGCTGGGAGCCATACTCAACTCCCATGATGCTCTTGAGGCTGCTGTCATCCCCTTGGTTTCTGGGCAGCGGAGGGCCACACCTCCATCCTTGACACAGCCACTGGACGACCTGACAGCCCATCTACACATTCTGGCTCTGGATGAAGATGATGATGATGGTGCTGGAGGTGGGAGCAAGGCCCAGCCAGAGGACGATCTTGGTTGGACTTTGGTCTCAGTGCGGACCCGTCACAAGACAAAGGACAGATTAAACCGATCTCGGAATCCAGAATTCTCCCGGAAGCAGGGGCGGATCGGCTGGGAATAGGGAGCGGCCATTATGTAACTGTTTAGTTATAGAGACATCCTGCTCGGCTCTTTTTACCTTTTATGACTTAATTGACATTGTTTTTAGCATGAACTATAATAGAAGTGTATAAAAGATAGGTGTCGATTTTATAAATGATAAAAGGAAAAGTTTCTAATATATATATATATATATATATATAAAGAAGTTATGATAAGTTTTAACTGTGTTTTTATTTTTTTGCTCATTACTGTAAAGCTTATTTTGATCTATGAAAATAGCTATATAAATCCCATCTACTGTTACTATTACATTACTGCAGCACTGGAAATATTGTATCATAATTTTATAATCTAAATGAAAAAACAGCTATTCTTGAGAATTATTGGATATTCACAAACATCTTAAATTATCACTTTTTAGTGTAATTTCTAGCTCAATCTGAGCAAAAATTAGAATTTTTTTTTATGATATGACGCTGAAAATGTAAGACTCTCAAACACTTCATAATAAACCACTGATTTACACACTGTAACTACGAAAACAAGAAACGCAATGGAACACCGTGAACTGGTGCATGGTAGTACACAGACAAAGCACACAATGATCCCATGATGATATGAAATTTCCCCCCCGGGGGATCAATAAAGTACCTATCTATCCACAACACAGGTGGCTGTAAAGTGAACATAAATAGAATCCCCAATTAGAGACAACTCAAGACAGCTGCCTCTAATTTGGGATCTATTAAACCCAACACCCTACATATGTCAGGACCTGACTGTGGCCACCCTACTCCCTCTAGAGGGAGTCAGAGACCTGGACTCAGTCAGGCCCTTACATTTATAAGCCTTTTACAAACAGTTTGCTCACCATTTATTGTGTGCTGTACCGCAGGGCAGCTCTCCAGGCCCTCTACTCTTGACCTGCCACTGGCATTACACAAAGCATGTATGTCCATGTGTGTTTATGATTCAACCATACACGCATCAGCAACCAGAGCTAAAGAAGTCTAAAATCTTTAACAAATAGTTGCATTCAGTTTTGCAATGGGTGGCTAACAATAAACTGGTCCTGAACATCTCTAAAACTGAGAGCATTGTATTTGGTATAAATCACTTCCTATGTTCTAGACTGCATCTGAATCTGGTAATGAATGATGTGGCTGTTGAGAATGTTGAGGAGACTAAATTGGTTGTTGTTACTGTAGATTATAAACTGTCACGGTCAGAACATATAGATTCAATGGTTGTAAAGATGGGGAGAGGTCTGTCCGTAAATATGCTCTACTTTTTTGACACCACACTCCACAAAGCATGTCCTTCAAGCATTATTGCCCAGTCATATGGTCAACTTTTCCAAAGAAAGACCTAGTTAAGCTGCAGCTGGCCCAGAACAGATCGGCACATCTTGATCTTCATTGTAACCAGAGGGCTACAGTCGTGGCCAAAGGTTTTGAGAATGACACAAGTATTGGTCTCCACAAAGTTTGCAGCCTCAGTGTTGATGATGGCAATTTGCATATACTCCAGAATGTCATGAAGAGTGATCAGCTGAATTGCAATTAATTGCAAAGTCCCTCTTTGCCATGAAAATGAACTTAATCCCCCAAAAACATTTCCACTGCATTTCAGCCCTGCTACAAAAGGACCAGCTGCCATCATGTCAGTGATTGTCTCGTTAACACAGGTGGGAGTGTTGACGAGGACAAGGCTGGAGATCACTCTGTCATGCTGATTGAGTCAGAATAACAGACTGGAAGCTTTAAAAGGAGGGTGGTGCTTGAAGTCATTGTTCTTCCTCTGTCAACCATGGTTACCTGCAAGGAAACACGTGCCGTCATAATTGCTTTGCACAAAAAGGGCTTCGCAGGCAAGGATATTGCTGCTGGTAAGATTGCACCTAAATCAACCATTTCTCAGATCATCAAGAACTTCAAGGAGAGAGGTTCAATTGTTGTGAAGAAGGCGTCAGGGCGCCCAAGAAAGTCCAGCAAGCGCCAGGACCGTCTCCTAAAGTTGATTCAGCTGCGGGATCGGGGCACTACCAGTGCAGAGCTTGCTCAGGAATTGCAGCAGGCAGGTGTGAGTGCATCTGCACGCACAGTGAGGTGAAGACTTTTGGAGGATGACCTGGTTTCAAGAAGGGCAGCAAAGAAGCCACTTCTCTCCAGGAAAAACATCAGGGACAGACTGATATTCTGCCAAAGGTACAGGGATTGGACTGCTGAGGACTGGGGTAGAGTCATTTTCTCTGATGAATCCCCTTTCCGATTGTTTGGGCCATCCGGAATACACCTTGTCCGGAGAAGACAAGGTGAGCGCTACCATCAGTCTTGTGTCATGCCAACAGTAAAGCATCCTCAGACCATTCATGTGTGGGGTTGCTTCTCAGCCAAGGGAGTGGGCTCACTCACAATTTTGCCTAAGAACACAGCCATGAGTAAAGAATGGTACCAACACATCCTCCGAGAGCAACTTCTCCCAACCATCCAAGAACAGTTTGGTGACGACCAATGCCTTTTCCAGCATGATGGAGCACCTTGCCATAAGGCAAAAGTGAGAATTATGCAAGAATGGCCTGCCATCAGTCAGGATGTGGCCCAGAAGTTAATTGACAGCATGCCAAGGCGGATTGCAGAGGTCTTGAAGAAGAAGGGTCAACACTGCAAATATTGACTCTTTGCATAAACTGAATGTCATTGTCAACGAAAGCCTTTGACACTTATGGAATACTTGTAATTATACTTCAGTGTACCATAGTAACTACTGACATAAAGATCTAAGAACACTGAAGCAGCAAACTTTGTGGAGACCAATACTTGTGTCATTCTCAAAACTTTTGGCCACGACTGTGTACATGCCTGTCTCTCTTGGCTAAGAGTTGAAGAAAGACTGACTGCATCACTTGATATTATAAGAAACGTTAATGTGTTGGAAATTCCAAATAGTTTGCATAGACAACTTAGACACCACACTACGTGCTCATGTTTTCAAATGCTGTAAATGTAACTGTATATTTACCTGTACAGTTAATTTAACCATGCAAAATATTCACTTACCTGTTCATTTAACCAGTCTGTATTTTAAGTAAACTATTATTACCCTCACTTATATCATACGCACTTTTAGCTATTTAAGTATTTCTCTGCCATCGACCTGTATAGTATAGTTAACTATGCAAATACTCCTTATTTATCTATATTAGCTTGCAATATTTTTACCTTTTTTTTTTAACTTAAAAAAAAAACACTCTAACAATGTATAGTGTACATATTCAGCCCGCCACCCATACTATGCAATGTCTTTTTATAGCTTTTTTGCACTCCATACTGCCGCTCTATGTATCATGTATCGTGTATCTGTCTTTTGTGTATTTTCGTTCTGGCATTTTGCACCTGCCCTGTGTTTTTTCGTAGCTGCTTGACGAAGAAATTTCCCCTCGGGGATCAATAATGTACCTATCTATCTATCTATCTATCTATCTATCTATCTATCTATCTATCTATCTATCTATCTATCTATCTATCTATCTATCTATCTATCTATCTATCTATCTATCTATCTATCTATCTATCTATCTATCTATCTATCTATCTATCTATCTATCTACGCCCATCCCCGACCAGACCTGCCTGTCCTGCAGGCCCTGTTATAGCTAACTAACCATATAATAATAATAATACATTATATTTATATAGCGCTTTTCTGAGACCCAAAAACACTTTACAGAAAATAATATATAACAAACAACCAGCAAGAAGAACATTCAGACAATAGAAAAATAACAAAACAAAGATGGGGGGGGGGTCAAACATAACACAGGAGAGGTCAGGGGCTAGGGGTAGGCTTGTTTGAACAGATGAGACTTGAGTCGGTGGACGAAGATGGTAAGGGATTCAGAGTCACGGATTAATTGTGGAAGAGTGTTCCAGAGCCTTGGTGCAGCCCTTGAGAAAGCCCTGTCTCCAAAGCTCCGTAGCTTGGACCGGGGGATGATGAGGTGGCCAGCAGTGGCAGAGCGGAGTGACCTGGAGGGTTGGTATTTTGGAATAAGGTCCGAGAGATAGACTGGAGCAAGCTGATGGAGGGCTTTGTAGGTGAGCAGAAGAATTTTAAAATCAATGCGCTGGGAGATGGGGAGCCAGTGGAGTTCCTGAAGGATAGGGGTGATGTGCTGCCACGATTTGGAGTGTGTGAGAAGTCTGGCAGCTGAATTTTGAACTAGTTGTAGTTTACAGAGAGATGAAGAGTTAATGCCGGAAAGAAGGGAGTTGCAGTAGTCAAGACGGGTAGAGATGAATGCATGTATTAGGGTTTCAGCGGCAGTGCGGGAGAGGCAGGACTGTAGTTTAGCAATATTGCGGAGGTGAAAGAATGAGGATTTAACTGTCTGTTTTATGTGTTGTTCAAAGCTGAGGGAGGAGTCCAGTATGACACCTAGGTTGCGTGCATGGGGGGAAGGAGAGACAACAGTGCCATCAATAGTGAGATTGAAGGTGCCAGCTTTGGCTAGCATAGATTGTGAACCTAACAGCAATAGGTCCGTTTTGTCACTGTTGAGCTTGAGGAAGTTCTGCTGCATCCAGGTTGTTATTGTTGCCAGGCAGGTTTCAATATGGGACAGAGGAGGGTTGGTGAGGGACTTGGTGCTAAGGTAGATCTGAGTGTCATCAGCATAGCAGTGGAAGTCCAGTTTAAGGTGACGGAGGATCTGACCAAGGGGGAGGATGTAGATGATAAAAAGCAGGGGACCGAGAACAGAACCCTGGGGGACACCCTGTGTAACTACAGCTGAAGCAGAATTATGACCATTTAGGGAAATGTGGTGAGTACGATTTCTAAGGTATGAGTGTAGCCTAGAGAGTGCGGTTCCCTCAACACCCAGTCCTTTGAGCCTGGTGAGGAGGATCTGATGACTAACTGTGTCAAAGGCAGCACTCCAGGTCCAGCAGAATAAGGATGTTGAGGGCACCAGCATCAGCAGAGACGAGGAGGTTATTGACGACTTTAAGGAGATCAGTTTCAGTACTCTGAAGTGGCCGGAAGCCAGATTGGAAAGGCTCAAATAGGCAGTTATTGAGGAGGTGACATTGAAGTTGGGTGGCAACAGTCCTTTCGAGGGTTTTCGCAAGGAACGGGAGGTTGGAGGTGGGGCGGAAGTTACAGGAAGAAACCAGGTCAGGTTTCTTTAAGATGGGTATGACAACAGCATGTTTATAGTTGGAAGGGACGATGCCGTGGGAGAGAGAAAGATTTACTATTTGAGTGATGTATGGAAAGAGTGCAGGAAGACAGGCCTTGATGAGAGTGGCAGGGAGGGGATCCAGGGAGCAGGTAGTTGTTTTTGATGATGCAATAAGTTTTGTGATATATGCTGGGTCAACTGGGGTGAACGTACTCAGTAGGGTTTGTATAACAGTAGAGGGTAGGTAATTAAAATTGGAAGAAGGAACTGGGGGAGATGGGTTAGCCAAGGATCCATTAATGTGTGTAATCTTGTCCTTAAAAAACGGAAGAAAATAGTTTGCAAGCACAGTGGAGGATGTGGAGTCCGGGAGTTTGTGGTGGAGGTTTTGATGGTGTCGGAGATGAAAGAGGTTCTGGCAGCATGGAGAGCATCTCTGTACAAGGAGAGATGAAGCTTATAGGCTTCAGCATGAACAGTTAGGCCAGCTCTAGTCCAACGTTCTAGGCGGCCTTCTTGCTTCATGGCACAGAGCTCAGATGTAAACCAGGGTGAAGAGGATGAGAAGAATACATTTTTTTGTTTGAAGTGGGACCATAGTGTTGAGGGCAGCAGACAGAGTAGTGTTGAACTGATTGGTAAGGTCTTCAGGTGTGCAAGGGGCAAGGTCCAGGGGAAGGGCAGAGCAGATTGCATCTGAAAGTGTCAGGGGGTCAACAGCTTTTAGATTGCGAAAGGAGATGAGTCGTTTCTTAGTATTGTAGGGTGTTTGAGGAAAAAGAAAAATTCAGGATCTTATGGTCAGATAAGGGGAACAATGTGGGGAGATGTGGGAAATGTTGAGGCCAACAGAGCAGATGAGGTCAAGAATGTAGCCCTTGATGTGGGGTTGGGAAATTAACATGTTGGGTGATATTAAAGCAGTCCAGGACAGCAATAAAATCAGAGGTGAGTTTGGAGCTTGAAGAGTCAACGTGGATGTTCATGTCGCCAAGCAGCAGAAGGCGGGAGGAAAGTGATACTGCTATGGTGAGTAGTTCAGCTAAACCAGAGAAATTATTCATTGTTTTTAGGAGGACGGTAAAGTAAAATAGTGGTGAGGGAACAGGCAGATTTAAAGGCGATGTATTCAAATGAGAGAAATAAAGGAAGAGACAGCTTAGTTATTTTAAAGTTGGATTTGTGCAAAACAGCAAGGCCACCACCACGGCCAGTAAGGCGGGGTTGGCACAAGTAGCTACAACCAGGGGCGGGGTAGCAAGATTTAGGGAAAGAAAATCATCAGGTTCTTGCCAGGTTTCAGATAGGAAGAGAAAGTCCAGGTTATTGTCCAATAAGAGTTCATGAAACATAAGATATTTGTTGTTCATAGAACGAGTGTTTAAAAGAGCAAGATTGGTAGTGCGACAAGTTAAGTTAAGGTTGGGGAAAGTGGTAGGTTGGAGGGTACGGAGACAGCTGAAATCAACTGAACGAGAGGAAGGATATGAATGGATACGGGAGTAGGACCAGAGAGAGATTATGTTGGTGCTAGTGTTAGCATTGACAGACCATTTGCGACGACAGCCCAGATGAATGTAGGGGCGTCAGAGTAGAATGCCAAGTGAGCCGGCACGCCTAGTTACTACCTATCGTTTAAAGTTTGCTGCACAACATTTGGAAAAGCCAGTGAAATACTGGGAGAATATAGTGTGGTCAGATGAGAGCTAAATTGAACTGTTTGGATGTCATAATACACACCATGTTTGGAGGAGAAATGGCACTGCACATCACCCTAAAAACACCATACCAACAGTGAAGTTTGGAGGTGGGAACATCATGGTGTGGGGCTGCTTTTCAGCAAATGGTACTGGCAAACTTCACATAATTGAAGGAAGGATGAATGGGCAAATTTACTGAGACATTCTTGACAAAAATCTGCTGCCATCTACCAGGATGATGAAGATGAAACGAGGGTGGACATTTCAGCAAGACAATGATCCCAAACACACAGCCAAGGAAACTCTCAATTGGTTTCAAAGAAAGAAAATAAAGCTGCTAGAATGGCCCAGCCAATCACCTGACTTAAATCCCATTGAAAATCTATGGAAAGAACTGAAGATCAAGATTCATAGAAGAGGCCCACAGAACCTTCAAGATTTGAAGACTGTTTGTGTGGAAGAATGGGCCAAAATCACACCAGAGCAATGCATGCGACTAGTTTCTCCATACAGGAGACGTCTTGAAGCTGTCATTACCAACAAAGGCTTTTGTACAAAGTATTAAATAAATATCAGTGTGTTCAATACTTTTTCCCTGTGTCATTTCACATTATTACACAGAACTTAATTTCAGAACTTATTTGTATGTATGGATTACTTGGGCTGTTACCAACATCTGGTGAAAATTTCATGTCAATAGCACCTTTGGAAATATATTTACTGAGAAAAATGGTGACGTGTTCAATACTTATTTCACCCGCTGTAGCTATATAAATCCCATGTATAAATCCCATGTAAATGTCTATTACATTACTAAAGCTCTGGAAATATGTTATCAAGTATTTGATAATCTAAATGAAAAATAAATAACATTTCAAAACATCTGTTCTTGAGAACTATTGCGTATTCACAATAAAGTCCATCTCTGCTATGGCAGTATATATGGACATCTTAAACTGAACCAATCTTAGATATTGTAGTTTTTAGCTCAATCTGAGCAAAAATTTGATTTTCATAATTGTGTGTCAGTAACGCTGAAAATGTATGACACAGACCCTTCACCCAGTTAAAAACACAGTTAAAATGTATATATACACACACATTTTTATTAATGTACAGATTTATTCTTATACCATCACAACATAGTACTGTCTTCAGCTGTGCAACACACACAAATCATAAATAAAAATAAGCAATCGTAGTTGATTTGGCCTGTCAAATGGACCAAAGCAGAGAGTATAATCTATTGGAAAATAAAGACCATGACTAATAGAAAGAGCTGGCGATGTTAGCCTGTACCCACTAGGCTAGGTGCTGCTGTACATAGTACTTCTGTTGCCTTATCCATAGCGCAGAGAAACTAATTCAGAAAGCAACATCAATGAATTAGCTACCTGTCCTAAAATTGCTAAAACAACTCCATCTCCTGGTTCATAAAGAAAGATCAACCTGGAACGGGTATGACTCAATACTCAAATAACCCATAATCAACTGAACCGGTCTTTATAAACCTGTTAATTGATTGATTCTGCATTGTGAAATACAACCCAGGTATGTTTAGCAGTACCAAAAACAAGGCCTCAGAGGCTCCTGGAAAGAGCACTAGCTATTATTGACATGTCACCAGGCAGGCCAAAAATCCATCCCACCAAAACAGGCTGACATTTCAGCTGGCCTTTTCAAACAGCTCTTACACTAAAAGGGCATTATCATAATTTACAGTATTATTCCAACCTCATAGTGTGAAAATATATATAAAATGTTTTTGACAGGAACTGGACCAAATATCTCTGTGCCTTTCATTCCAGGCAAACAGTTAATTCCCAAATTGGAAAAAAATACAGGGCAAGTGAAATATGTTGGGGAGACAGACAGTGGCTGGGAGGGTTGGGACTGGGGGAGACAGACAGTGGCTGGGGACTGGGGGAGACACACAGTGGCTGGGAGGGTGGGGACTGGGGGAGACACCGTGGCTGGGAGGGTGGGACAGACAGTAGCTGGGAGGTTGGGACAGACAGTGTCTGGGAGGTTGGGACAGACAGTGTCTGGGAGGTTGGGACAGACAGTGTCTGGGAGGTTGGGACAGACAGTGTCTGGGAGGTTGGGACAGACAGTGTCTGGGAGGTTGGGACAGACAGTGTCTGGGAGGTTGGGACAGACAGTGTCTGGGAGGTTGGGACAGACAGTGTCTGGGAGGTTGGGACAGACAGTGTCTGGGAGGTTGGGACAGACAGTGTCTGGGAGGTTGGGACAGACAGTGTCTGGGAGGTTGGGACAGACAGTGTCTGGGAGGTTGGGACAGACTGTCTGGGAGGTTGGGACAGACAGTGGCTGGGAGGGTGGGACAGACAGTGTCTGGGAGGGTGGGGACTGAGGCAGACAGACAGTGGCTGGGAGGGTGGGACTGGGGGGAAAATTACCTGTTTAGTACTGCGTGCTTACTGGAAAAATAAACTGCGGTGTGATGGTAAAAAACACAGAATTCCTCCAGCGGCAACTAAATAGATATTCAGAGTGGAATCAAATTAAATGCCAAATCAAGGCCATCTGTCCTCCTCTGTGAGAAAAACAAAACAAAACTTATATGTATCTTTTGAAGAAAATGTATTTTAATCAACGTCCAAAATCACAAGGTTTAGTGGTCAACTCTTCCTAAAGTCTATATCAAAACAAAACAAAAGTATGCTCAGAATGATCAAGCCTTAATTTGTTTGAAGTTGGTGATTTTGCATGAAAAGCTGGAATGCATGAAAGTAACATCTCTAGACTTCCACAAAGCTATGGTCAGCTACCTGCACTTGAAGCAAGGTGATGAGGAATAAGAAAATAACAGTTACAAAATTCCTTTAATGTTCATGAACCCAAAAGACATGAATAGTTGCTCTACGAACAATTATGTTGTCCTTAATTGGTCTTAATACCTAGTCGTGAGTAGCTGATCTACGAGCAGTGACATTGTCCTCTCAGATCATGACATCATAGACATGAATAGTTGCCATATGAACAACAGTTACAATGTCTCATAAATAAAGCCCCTCCTGAGTTCCTGGAGGATGGAACAGTCTCAAAGCAGCACGTCAATGCTTCTCACGGGGAGAGGTGGAGGGCAGGGGGCACTGTAGGGTTGAGATCCTCCTCGCCCACTTCCAATCCGTGACTGAACAGTGAATGCCAGTGAGTTCTGAGATCTCTCCAGTCCCTGTGTTCAGACCAAATAACCATTGCATCCCATCTGTATGTACCCCCTCCACCCCACCCCACATCTCCCCCCCACCCCAACTGCAAACAACCCAGCCCCGCCCCCTCTTCTCCCCTATCTACTCCGTTACACTGAACGCAATGTGCGTCATACATCGTGGAAGGAGTCTTCTTCAGCCACTGTGGTTCTCCTCTCCCTCACTCCTCTCCACCTCTCGATCCACTTTATGGCCTCAGAGACCACGCAGACAGAGGACGTGAGGCCCACCAGGAACAGCAGGTCTAGAAGGGAAGAAGGGATGGACTGTTACTACAGCACATATAAACCATCACCTCAATCACTAACAGACCAGGGCCCGTCTCAGAACAGGAGAGCTGACGTAGGATCAGGTCGCTGACTCCCTGCAGGTGTCTCTGGGGGAGTTGGGATATGTGACCCCACTCCCTGCAGGTGTCTCTGGGGGAGTTGGGATATGTGACCCCACTCCCTGCAGGTGTCTCTGGGGGAGTTGGGATATGTGACCCCACTCCTTGCAGGTGTCTCTGGGGGAGTTGGGATATGTGACCCCATTCCTTGCAGGTGTCTCTGGGGGAGTTGGGATATGTGACCCCACTCCCTGCAGGTGTCTCTGGGGGAGTTGGGATATGTGACCCCACTCCCTGCAGGTGTCTCTGGGGGAGTTGCCATTCCACACTGTGTGTAACAGGACAAATATAAACACCCCAAATGATTATGATCTAAAATGATAAAGTGATCCTAGATCAGAACTCCTATTCTGAGACGCTTTATGAATACGGGCCCTGAAGGCTTTAGCTCAGTGGGCTAACATGTCTTTCTTACCAAAGATGCTGAGGCTCTCTGTCTGGAAGACACTCTGTAGTGGAGGGAAGTAGATAACCGCCAGCTGGCCCATGATGGAACCCAGCACCGCATAGCAGAACATCTTGTTACTGCACAGGCCCATCTCATGGACCATACGAGTCTGACAGAGAGATGGATTGAGATGGGTGGAGAGAGATGGAAAGAGATGGGTAGAGAGAGATAGAGAAAGATGAGTGGAAAGAGATGGGTGGAGAGAGCGAAAGAGATAAAGTCATCATAAAAAGATCCTAGGTGACATGTTTCTGCCCAATAATCTTTCAGATCCTTCATCCTTGAACAGGGCACAGCAGTGTACCGACCTGTGAGCGTGAGCTGAGTGCGTTGAACATGTCGAAGAACACAAAGCATGTGAAGGTCATGGTTGTGTCTCTGGGAGTGATCAGGTTGTCCTGAAGCTGAGAGGAGGAGATACAAACACAATGATGGAAATATGAGTCAACTGATACAGGAAATATGTAGGGATTGGCATGGATTCACTATTAAAAGAGATCATTGGGCTCATGCATTTATTACTGGACTCTGAACCCACACGGCCCACATCAAAAGACAAATCGGCAAACCATGTAATTACAGTACACACTAGACCACGTAATTACAGTACACCACGTAATTACAGTACACCACGTAATTACAGTACACACTAGACCAGGTAATTACAGTACACACTAGACCAGGTAATTACAGTACACACTAGACCAGATAATTACAGTACACACTAGACCAGATAATTACAGTACACACTAGACCACGTAATTACAGTACACCACGTAATTACAGTACACCAGGTAATTACAGTACACACTAGACCAGGTAATTACAGTACACACTAGACCAGGTAATTACAGTACACACTAGACCAGGTAATTACAGTACACACTAGACCAGATAATTACAGTACACACTAGACCAGATAATTACAGTACACACTAGACCACGTAATTACAGTACACCACGTAATTACAGTACACCAGGTAATTACAGTACACACTAGACCAGGTAATTACAGTACACACTAGACCAGGTAATTACAGTACACACTAGACCAGGTAATTACAGTACACACTAGACCAGATAATTACAGTACACACTAGACCAGATAATTACAGTACACACTAGACCACGTGATTACAGTACACAGTAGACCACGTAATTACAGTACACAGTAGGCCACGTAATTACAGTACACAGTAGACCACGTAATTACAGTACACAGTAGACCACGTAATTACAGTACACAGTAGGCCTCATAATTAAAGTACACAGTAGACCACGTAATTACCGTACATAGTAGACCACGTAATTACCGTACATAGTAGACCACGTATTTACCGTACATAGTAGACCACGTAATTACAGTACATAGTAGACCACGTAATTACCGTACATAGTAGACCACGTAATTACCGTACATAGTAGACCACATAATTACAGTACACCAGGTAATTACAGTACACAGTAGACCAGGTAATTACAGTACACAGTAGACCAAGTAATTACAGTACATAGTAGACCACGTAATTACCGTACATAGTAGACCACGTAATTACCGTACATAATAGACCACGTAATTACCGTACATAGTAGACCACGTAATTACCGTACATAGTAGACCACGTAATTACCGTACATAGTAGACCACGTAATTACCGTACATAGTAGACCACGTAATTACCGTACATAGTAGACCACGTAATTACCGTACATAGTAGACCACGTAATTACCGTACATAGTAGACCAATAAACAAACAGATATATTAAAAAGGCAACAAAAAATACATATATCTCGTGAATACAAAAAGCAATACACATTCTGATAACAGGCCAGTAATTATATTGATTTGTCAGAAGTTTGATCATGGTTTCCTGAATGACCAAGAAGACTACTATGATTAATACTACTTGCCTCTCTCCAGAAGACGAACAGGGTGCCGCATACGATGATGAGTGCCGACACCAGCACCTTGACGAGCAGACTGCGTGTGATGATGCTGTCCCGCACGTTCCTCGGAGGCTTCCGGATCACATCCTTATCCACTGGCTCCACTCCCAGACTAAGGATGACAGAGGATTTCTTGGATTTCCATCTACGGTAATTACTATTAACTTTTTTTACAAAAAGTAATTGTGACTTTAAATTTGGTAGATTTAAATATAAAAATGGCAAGTAGCCAAGCGGTTAGAGATTTGGGTCAGTAAGCGAACGCTCGCTAGTTCGAGTCCCCGAGCTGACAAGGTGAAAAAAATGTGTCGATGTGCCCCAATTGCTCCAGGGTCACCGTTGATAATGGCTGACCCTGGTCATGACCCCACTCTCCGAGGGTTGGGATATGGAAAAGGACAAACATAAGCACCCACTAAATTATTAAATGACAACAAATTCTTAAATTATTATTATCATCATCATATAAAATGTTGTGAAACTGAAAGCAGACCATTTCCATGACAAAAGACTACAGTTCCCATAATGCTTTGTGTAGCGTCACCTCTGAGCGGGAGGTCCGTCCATAATGATATTGATCCATAGGATCTGCATGGCGTTCAGAGGGTTGGGGAAGTTCATCAGCGTTGCCAGAGAGATGAGGGTGAGCGCTGCGATGCTCCTACGAAACACAATATTGCCAATTTAATAATATTTAAAAGAAAGTGGCCCATTTTCCATTGTTCCAAGGAATCTTTTTATCAGAAAGGTAGCTCTTCATCACTCACGTGCTCAGCTGGAAGCGGACAAAGTTTTTAATGTTGTTGTAAATGCCTTTTCCTTCCTCGATGGCAGACCTAGAATGAAACAGAATGACAGAAATAATAACTATTTTGGGATCCTAGCAAAGACACATTTCTAGAAACCATGATGGCTTTGAAGGCCAATACAATTAGCAAACTGGGTAACATAAAAAATAAGTCAATTAAAAAAAGCAAAATATGATAAATTGCACTTTCTGCCAAGCTTTTCCAGCATGTTCTCAACCAACAACAGAACAATGACCGCTGTGAGCTGGAGGCCATGTTCAGTCTGTTACTGCAAACGGTTTAAAGTTTCCTCACAAGATGGTCTGGAAGTCATCGTCCACTAGGATCATGTCTGCTGCTTCTTTACACACGTCAGTGCCCGTCTGGCCCATGGCAACACCGATGTCTGCTGCTTTCAGCGCTACAGCATCATTCACACCATCACCCGTCATCGCCACCACGGCACCAATGTTCTGGAGAGACTGGAATGAGAGAGGGAGCGAGGAGGAGTTGGAACGGCCAATCCTTGTAATACATCCAAATTATAGTAATGAAATGAAAACTCCCGAAAGAACACAACAGTTTTTAGTTAATTAATCGAGTTCCTTGAGCTTGATGGAACTCATTCATCGAGATTAAAGGGAGCTGAAATTGGAGTGTATTTTCTAATAATTGTGTGATTTTAATTTCCTTCACTAGCACTTGTAACACTAGTGACTGGAAAACCACTAGGTATACCATAGACACTTCCCCGTGACTGAATGTGACATATTGTGGTGGGAGTTTACCAGGCCTTTAGACTTCCGAGGCCTTTGGAGTGACATGCTGCCAGGCCAGGCTATGCCTATGCAGAACAGGCACCCACACATCATCTCATGGCAGCTGGCTGACATTTCACTGGGGCCACTCACCTTGACTATCTTCAGCTTGTGTCTGGGGCTGGCTCGGTAGAACACCACTATCTGGAGGAGGCAGAGACATCACCCTGTTAACCCAGCCCTGTTAGACATCACCCTGTTAACCCAGCCCTGTTAGGCATCACCCTGTTAACCCAGCCCTGTTAGGCATCACCCTGTTAACCCAGCCCTGTTAGGCATCACCCTGTTAACCCAGCCCTGTTAGACATCACCCTGTTAACCCAGCCCTGTTAGACATCACCCTGTTAACCCAGCCCTGTTAGGCATCACCCTGTTAACCCAGCCCTGTTAGGCATCACCCTGTTAACCCAGCCCTGTTAGGCATCACCCTGTTAACCCAGCCCTGTTAGGCATCACCCTGTTAACCCAGCCCTGTTAGGCATCACCCTGTTAACCCAGCCCTGTTAGGCATCACCCTGTTAACCCAGCCCTGTTAGGCATCACCCTGTTAACCCAGCCCTGTTAGGCATCACCCTGTTAACCCAGCCCTGTTAGGCATCACCCTGTTAACCCAGCCATGTTAGGCATCACCCTGTTAACCCAGCCCTGTTAGGCATCACCCTGTTAACCCAGCCCTGTTAGGCATCACCCTGTTAACCCAGCCCTGTTAGGCATCACCCTGTTAACCCAGCCCTGTTAGGCATCACCCTGCTAAACCTGCCCTGTTAGGCATCACCCTGCTAAACCAGCCCTGTTAGGCATCACCCTGCTAAACCAGCCCTGTGTTTGAGTGTTTTACAGCTTGATAACAAGGATGAAGATGTTCACATTTAATAAAAGCTCTGATGAAGGCCAAGACGGCGACATGTAAGCTTTAATACAAATAAATAACAGCCAGAGCAGCGTATGGGTTTCTCTTCTCTTTGATTCACATTTACAATGTGCATGTGAATGTAATGAAGGTACTCAATTCAATTCAAACAACTTTATTTGTCCACTTAGGACAACTACTATGTGAATGTGAAGACAATACAGCCTGTACTATTTCAAGAATAAGGACTGAGTCAGAGAAAGAGTCACAGTGTATTAGAGCCTGCGTGTGTTGATATGTTCCTACCCTGGGCACCATCTGAGACAGTTGTTGCAGGTCCATCTGGTCCACCTCCTCTCCAGACAGAGACTGGGAGCCCCTGGTGTAGATTCCCAGACGGCCCGCTGAGGACACACAAGGACACACACGCACGGTCAGACATTGCATCCCCATTTCATCATACATTTTTTTGTTGAAACTTCTCTCGTAGGTTACACAAGATAGATTACAAGTTACAAGAGGGAGATTACAAGACGGATAGAGAGATGAAGATAGAGGTAAAATAAAGTGGTCCTCACCTATGGACACAGCGGTCTCCTGGGAGTCTCCAGTGATCATCTTTATGGCCACTCCTGAGCTGATGAGCGTGCCCACAGCCTCTTTGACCCCTGTCCTGGGCGGATCGATGATGCCCACCAGGCCCAGGAACGACAGGTTGCCCATCTCCGAACCCGATGCAAACGCCAGAACTGCGCCGAAAAACAAGACAGAAAATTACATTGTTGTTACTTTAGCGAACCCCGAAGGAAAAATAAATAAATAGGGCTTTACTTGGAATCGGGCCATTTCCACCTCCAACTCCACTTTACCTCGGAGGCCCGAGGATCCCATGTAACTCTTCTGCTGCTGGTAGAGCTCCCTCTGCTGGTGGTTGAGAGGTAGTGTTGCACCTTTGCTGTGGTAGTAGTTACAGAAGCGGATGACCTGCTCATAAGCGCCCTTCATGTAATACACACCTGGCTGGTCCTGAGGTAACAACACATCAACAAGGAGAGAAAACACCATGACACCACTACTACAGATAATATCTCTTTGCGTGTGTACAATATAATAGTTCAGGATTGTGGACAAAGGTTTTAGCGGTCCTTTTTATCACTGAGGCACTTTTTATTTTGAGTTGAAAAGGCGACGGCGTGGTCGGAAGTGTAAGGCAAAGCTGAGTAAGTACAAGCCGGCTATACCATCTATCATTATGGGCAACGTGAGATCGCTACATAACAAGTTGGATGAGCTTGAGGTGCTGGTCAATGGACAAAGAAACTACCGGGAAGCTAGCCTATTGTGCTCTACAGAAACATGGCTAAATGATAACATCCCCATAGAGAACGTAACTATCGGCGGTTTCCAGACCATCAAAGCAGACAGGGATAGCGTTTCTTCCGGTAAGAGTAATGGAGGGGGGCTGGCTTTATTAGTTAACAACAGATGGTATAATCCGATACATATTACTGTTAAGGAAGAGTTTTGTAGCCCGGACATTGAGCTGTTAGCCGTTAGGGAATTCACGGCGGCCATTGCTGTTATTGTTTACATCCCGCCCTTACATGCTTTGTAAGTAGGAAAACCTGCAAAATCGGCAGTGTATCAAATACTTGTTCTCCCCACTCTATCTATCTATCTATCTATCTATCTATCTATCTATCTATCTATCTATCTATCTATCTATCTATCTATCTATCTATCTATCTATCTATCTATCTATCTATCTATCTATCTATCTCATGTTGCGTAGAAGAGACAGTGCAGTGAATGTGGACTGGAATACAGGTGTTGGTGCTCTGGGCTGACCTGCTGAGTGCGGTGGACACAGCGGACGGCCATCCACTTCTGTTCTGAACTGAAAGGGTTTTCCTCCAGACGTACATACTCCTGCTGAAGCCCTTCTAGACCCATCTGCAGAGAACACACACACAGGCTTGTGTTCATTGTGTGTGTGTGGGTGTGTGTGTGCCAGAGCGTGAGTCTGCATGATAGTTTCTTCCTCTCTGGGGACTGGCTAGTTTTCTAGTCACACCCGTGGTTGTGTGTATTCTCGCTGGTGACACAGTCATCGAACAGAGTTTGGAAGTGTCTCACCCACATACATATGCACACACACACACACACACACGTTTCTGTCTCTAATTGCAATAACGACAGCGTTGTCAAGTGGCACAGTGTTACCAAGGCAGTCGCTCCCACGGGGCATGAGACTAGGTCCTGTCCGTCTACTGTTTGTCTGTGATACAGTGTTAATAATCTGAAGGGTTATATATAGACATATATAACCAGTTTGTTAATATATTATATATATATATATTGTTTTATTTAACCTTTATTTAACTAGGATAGTCAGTTAAGAACAAAGTCTTATTTACAATGACGGCCTACACCGGCCAAACCTGGACGACGCTAGGCCAATTGAGCGCCACCCTATGGGACTCCCAATCACGGGCGGTTGTGATACAGCCTGGATTTGAACCAGTGTCTGCAACCCATAAAGAATCTGAAAGGGTCTCACATACACACATATAGCCCGTGTGTGTTTATTGGTTTGTGGACAGGGCGCTAACGGCGTCGGCTAGCAATGTAATGTGTATATACATGTATGTATGGGAGTGTGTGTGTGTGTGTGTGTATGTATGTACACTGGGGGCCAAAAGTGTGGATATTACTAATTCAAGGGGTTTTCTTTATTTGCACTATTTTTTACATTGTAGAATAAAAGTGAAGACATCAAAACTATGACATAACACATATGGAATCATGTAGTAACCAAAAAAGTGTTAAACAAATCAAAATAGATTTTATATTTGAGATTCTTCAAAGTAGCCACCCTTTGCCTTGATGACAGCTTTGCACACTCATGGAATTGGTGTGGCTATTTGAAGAATGTTCAATATCAAATATATTTTGATTTGTTTAACACTTTTTTGGTTACTACATGATTCCGTGTGTGTGTGTGTGTGTATGTACCTTCATGGCCAGGGCGATGAGGGCCCCCTCAGTGGGGCGTCCCATCAGGGTGTTGTTCCTGATGACAGCGTCGTTGCATATGCAACCAGCCTATCAGAGAGCAGAAGATCCAACCTTTATTCATACCGTCGTAGAGGAACAGTTCACCACATTTTTTGTGCCTATCCTGCGTTATCAAATTACTGCAGATGAAGGAGAAGAAGTCACTTAAGAAAATTGTGATTTACCCCAATGACCACATATAGTCATGTTAAAAAGTAAGTACACCCCGTGGAAAGTTGTCTTTTTTTAACATATTTGGACAGATGGATATGTAATCTTCACTTCAACCCTATTGACAGATAAAGGTTACCCAATTTAACAAATCGCACACAAAAAAAAAACTTTGAAAATGTTATGCAATTAAAGTAAACAAAAATGCATTTTCCTTATGGGTAAAAAGTTATCACCCCCCTACCTTTACCATCACATAAAATTGCTAAAATTTGAATTAGGTGTACCAAAACAAGTGCAAATAATTAGAAAACATTAGAGAGAAAGGGGTCCAGCTTTCCATAAAGATAAGAAAATTGGTCTGTTTTGGTCTTAACCATATGGGTTTGTGGTAACATCATTCAAAGATCAAAATATCTAACCGAGGCCCTCAGAAGAAAGATTATTGATGCCCATGAGTCTGGGAGGGGTTACAAATCCATTTCCAAGCTTCTCTCTAATGTTTTCTAATCATTTGCACTTGTTTTGGTACACCTAATTCTAATTTTAGCCATTTTATGTGATGGTAAAGGTAGGGGTGTAATAATAATATAATTTATTTTTTATTTTATTGCATAACATTTTGCATAACAAGTTTTTTTTTCTGTGTGATTTTTTAAATTTGAAACCTTTATCTGTCAATAGTGTTAAACTAAAGATTACATATCTGTCTGTCCAAATATGTAAAAAAAATAAATAAATTCCAGGGGCTGTACTTACTTTTTCACATGACTGTATCTGTCCCAGTTTCTCACCTCTACAATCTTGCTGACAGAGGTATTGGAGAAGCCGTGGATCTCCTCCCCGTGCAGTAACACCTCCCCGGCTCCGTTGTAACCCACGCCCGTCACCTGGCAGAAAGGACAACATGGAGGACACAGAAAAACAATGATCAACAAACATCCCCAAAATATATAAACCCTTATTTCACCAGGTAAACCCTTATTTCACCAGGTAAATTGACTAAGAACACATTCTCATTTACAGTAACGACCTTGTCAGATGACAAAATAACAGTCCCTAAACTAGGCAGGAGGAACTAGCCTCGCACACAGTGTACCTCAACATGTAGTCCATCGGCGGTGAACAGGTGAGTGACGGTCATCTCGTTCTTGGTCAAAGTCCCAGTCTTGTCTGAGCAGATGACGTTGCAGCAGCCTGGACGATGGAGAAAATTATGTGGTCAAATTAAACTAGACGGATTCTCACTCACACACACACACACACACACACACACACACACACACACACACACACACACACACACACACACACACACACACACACACACACACACCAAACTGAGTCTTAAGGCAGAGCTCGGCTCATTTGACATCCACCAGACCCTACCAAGTGTCTCCACGATGGGCAGCTTCTTGACGATGGCCCTCTTCTTGACCATCCTCATCACACCCAGGGCCAAGGTGACCGTCACCACGATGGGTAGACCCTCAGGGATGGCTGCCACCGCCAGGCTGGGGTGAGAGGAGAGAGGAGACGAGAGCGGGAAAACCACTAAGTCTTTGTTGAAGAGAGTATACAGTGTACATTCACACCAACTTCACCTTGCAGTAAGGTGTGACAACAGGTTGAGCAAGGTTGCCTGCACAACCCCCTGAGGTTCCTGACAAGGAATGATAAAATCTCTGAACTCTTGTGAAAGAGAAAACTCAATGCAACACTGTTTTGTGATGATCTGCTAACCTACTCAGATGTCACACAAATGTATTAGTGTAATCAAAAGATCCCTCAGACAACCCTCACATGGCATTCTGCCCTGGGGAACACTAAACATACTGTGTTGTTGGATTAAGCTTGATCCCCTTATTAGTCTATGGTAGAGAATATGCCCACATATTGTGATATGTTGACAATGAAAGAAACATTTTCAAGGGCAACACATAATTTATACAAAGCACTGTATTATTTCCATATATGAAATATACAAATTGGGGCTTACCTGACACCAATGGTGAACATGTCTAATAAGCGTTTCCCCTGGAGCCAACCAACCAGCATGATCACCCCTGAAACCCATGGCAACACTCATTAGTGGTGGTTAGCCATGTACTAGCTGGGAGCATTAACAGTATATAGATAGTATTAACTGGCTGGGAGCATTAACAGTATATAGATAGTATTAACTGGCTGGGAGCATTAACAGTATATAGATAGTATTAACTGGCTGGGAGTATTAACAGTATATAGATAGTATTAACTGGCTGGGAGTATTAACAGTATATAGATAGTATTAACTGGCTGGGAGTATTAACAGTATATAGATAGTATTAACTGTCTGGGAGCATTAACAGTGTCAGGGTTCTCCCCAGGATTTTTTAACAAGCTGAGCACTGCGTTTTTTAACACCTGTAACTGCCATTTCATGCAATTTAGATTTTATGATTATATAGTGGTGCAGTGCCCCTCTTCCATTCTTTGGAGAGAACTTGAGTATAGTGAATAGATAACAGTATACCTGTATATAAACTGGCTTGGAGCATACGTCTATAGACAATACCTCTTGGAGAGGCAAACAAGAACATTCAGTACCCTTTGGTAATATAATATATATAATACTGTATATGCCATTTAGCAGACACTTTTTATCCAAAGCGACTTGTGTGCATACAGTCATGTGTGCATACATTTTACATATGGGCGGCCCTGGGAATTGAACCCACCAATCCTGGCGTTGCAAGTGCCATGCTCTACCAACTGAGCCACACAGGACCACGAGAACAAGTGCACATTTGAGAACCAAAATATACCTATGATTCCAAAGGAATAGAGCGAGAGCTGTTTTCCAAGTAGGTCCATGTTTTTCTGTAAAGGTGTTTTTGGGGCCTCCTCTGCTTGCATCATCTTAAAAACCTCTCCAAATTCAGAATTTTCTCCTGTTCCTATGACGATACCCTATAAGACAAAAACAAAAAGGTTACACAATGATATAAGATGTTATAATCACAATCTGTAACTTTCAATTCCAGCTAGAAGTGCTGCTCCATCACTTATTGGTAAACTGTTGGGATGGGTCTTGTGACATTGTGGTCAACCATGACCTTCAACAGAGATCCTAGGTACCTTGGCTTTGCCACATCGCACCAGGGTTCCCATGAAGGCCACATTGCTGCGGGAGGTGATGTCATTGTTGGTGGGCTGGTGGGACGTGGACTTGGAGCAGGGCGTGGTCTCTCCCGTCAGACTGGACTCATCCACTGATAGGTCAGTTGACTGGGAGAGAGAGAGAGAGAGAGAGGGGTGAAAGGTTGGCTCACTATGGCCAGTCACAGCTTTTTGGAGAGTAGAGGTAGTGAAGTCTTTATTACAGCTAGGCACCTTCCAGATCTGTGTTTATGTGTAAGGGTGACGACGACGATGGTATCTTTTTATAGCTTCTGAACGGTGTGTGAGTAATATACCTCAAAGAGTCGTAGATCAGCCGGGACTCTCTCCCCAACAGAGAGACAGACAGTGTCTCCAGGGACCAGCTCCCGAGCCAACATGCGCTCCAGGTGTCCTTCCCTGACACTAGAGGAGAGAGCAAGAGAGAGAGAGAGAGAGAGAATGACAAAAGAGGGAATTGAAATTTCAAGCCAGGCTATAATCAGGCAATGACCATGCTAATGCTACAGTTTGCATGCTATCCTACACTATTCTAGTTTCACCACCAGTATCCAAGGGCAACAGCTTGTAACAGCCTGGGGATATGAGAGTGTATGTGAGTATTTTGAGGGAGCGGGGGGACTTGTGTTTGAAGTGTAAATCTGGCCCTCTGGATCATGTTTGAAGTGGAAATTACATCCATTTCTCCAAGTCCCCTTTTTCACTTCCTTCAGGAGGTACCAGTGCTTTCTTTCTCCCAGGATGTGTGCACTAAGTCTATGGGAGTGACGCTGTTCCGATGCTGCTTCCACTGTTTGACTGTCATACCATATGTGGAAGTGTGTGATGGGTGAGTAAGAAAAACAGAGCGCATAGGAGCTGAGAGAGGCAGTAGTTCTCACCAATGGCATTCTGGAGGCACAAGTTTTCCAAGCTCTTCAAGGGACTTCTCGGAGCGGTATTCCTTCAGAGAAACAGAGAGAGCAGAGCTGAAACAACTCTCTACGAATGTCTTTGATCAGTTTTCATGACCGTCATTAATGATGGAACAGCCATGCATTTCCAATGTTCTCTCTACAGAGACGAGCCACACACACACACACACCGCCGTCTGTTCTGTTCCACTCTGATCTATTAGGCATCTGGCTTAGTGCTCTGAGAATACACCATGACATCTGCAGAGAAACACACTGACTGACTCCCTGTAAAAACTAACACAGTCCACAGTGAAGGCAAATAAAGAGGTCTCACCTGGACAAAGGCAACTGTAACCACTATTATAATGGCCTGTCAAGGAGAAAAAGAGGGATGGAGAGAGAGAGATAATAGTTTAGTGCTTAACTCTCCACACTCTGTAGTACCCAGTCTAATCCATAGTCACCGACACATTTCAGGAGCACCATGGAATTACTCCCAGTCCTAAATTGTATAACATAAATAGTATAAATAAAAACCTAGGTGTGCTGATGGGGTTCCCTTACCACTGTGATGCTGATGGCATCATCAAACTGGTGCATGAGCACACTGATGACAGCAGAGGCCAGTAGCAACATGATGAGAGGATCCTTAAACTGGAGAGAGAGAAGTATGAGAGAAAGAGGAGAAAGTAAGAGAGAGGAGAGCGAGAGAGTGAGAGTGAGAGCGAGTGAATGCCATCATTGAGCTGTTGCACTGCACAATCAATACCAATGTTCCACATCTGATGTGATGGGTAGTGACTTGTGTGAGTGTGTGTGACTATATAGAACAGAGACAGAATAAGGGAATGTCAGAAGCCCATTCATTTGTCAAACGGGTGCCGGAAGGTTTTCTGTCACACACACACATACAGTAAGTATACTGTATCTCAATGACACAGTAATACTTTCAATGAGACAGCAAACTTCAAACACAGTAGCTACACAGTCAGCCATGACTACATCTCCTCTACATGTGAAACCTTACTCTCTCTGTCTGCTAGAGAGCAACCAGGCTACATTCAGCCATTACACTCTCTCTCTCTGTCTGCCAGAGAGGAACCAGGCTACATTCAGCCATTACACTCTCTCTCTCTGTCTGCCAGAGAGGAACCACCTTTATTTAACCAGGTAAGCCAGTTGAGAACTAGTTCTCATTTACAACTGTGACCTGGCCAAGATAAAGCAAAGCAGTGCGACAAAAAACAACAACAACACAGAGTTACACATGAGAATAAACAAACGTACAGAAGATCTATATACAGTATGTGCAAATGTAGTTAGATTAGGGTGGCCTCTCAGAGGGATGATTCAACACCAATATGTACAGTGCTTTTTATGTACAGTGATAAATGGCTCTTCACGACACCAGTTTATCCTCTGGGATGCTAAAAGCGACGGGGGAGATTATGATAACGCCAAACTAATGCCTTGTGCTGCTTTCTCACTTTGCTGCTAAAAATACTGGTGAGAAGATTATACACACACACACACACACACACACACACAATTATTCCTCTCTAATGCTGGAGGGCCTTGTCGGTGCGAGGCAGCCCTGTTTGATGTTGCAGGCAAGCTCACTGAGGCAGGGAACTGAGCAGAGCTGATGGTGGGATCCTCCAGGAGACAGGAAGAGATGGAGCTGAGCTGATGGTGGGATCCTCCATGCGACAGGGAGAGATGGAGCTGAGCTGATGGTGGGATCCTCCAGGAGACAGGGAGAGCTGGAGCTGAGCTGATGGTGGGATCCTCCAGGAGACAGGGAGAGCTGGAGCTGAGCTGATGGTGGGATCCTCCAGGAGACAGGGAGAGCTGGAGCTGAGCTGATGGTGGGATCCTCCAGGAGACAGGGAGAGCTGGAGCTGAGCTGATGGTGCGATCCTCCAGGAGACAGGGAGAGCTGGAGCTGAGCTGATGGTGGGATCCTCCAGGAGACAGGGAGAGCTGGAGCTGAGCTGATGGTGGGATCCTCCAGGAGACAGGGAGAGCTGGAGCTGAGCTGATGGTGGGATCCTCCAGGAGACAGGGAGAGCTGGAGCTGAGCTGATGGTGGAATCCTCCAGGAGACAGGGAGAGATGGAGCTGAGCCGCTGCTCTGTTCTGTACAGACAACCTGCCTGACTGGCACAGCCCAAACTAGTAACAGAATAAAGGCCCTAATGCTTGTAACTCTTCACTCGTGTGTGTGTGTGTGTGTGTGTGTGTGTGTGTGTGTGTGGCAATGCAATGATTTCACACACACACACACACATACACACACACACACACACACACAAAAAAACAAACAAACAAACAAGCTAGCTAGACTGGACCATCTCTGGTAGTTCAGTAAATCAGTAAGGGTGTGTCAGGCAGAAAACACAGAGGAGCCAGGGGAGCAGGGGAATGCACCCTCCCAATTCAGACGATAGGGACGGATGAATACCATAGTGGTGAATGAATACTGGAATTAATATTCTACATTATTTTTCTATCTAATCTTGAGTACTGTCCTGCCTTTCCATGGACGCTGACCCTCTTACCTAGGGGAGTTAGGGTCTTAAGCATTCTGGGACAAATGGCTTTGAGAAAATACCATAAGAAATGGGATGGAGAAATTGGAAAATGGTGTTACTGATAGAACAGCCTCTGGTCTGGTTCAATATGGCTAGATCCAAAGTGCCTCTGTAATTATGATTAGAACATTTAAAAAACAACAACATCTGATTTCCCCCTGCAATTTAAACCAACCAAACCTCCAAAGTACAGCAATGGCTCATGGCATAATTACATATTTTTCGATATGTTTCCATGGCAACATGAGGCTGTATCTCATGTCAACTACATGATGAGTAAGTGGCAGACGGGGGAGACCGAGAGAGACGGGTGGAGAGAGAGAGAGAGAGAGACGGGTGGAGAGAGAGAGAGAGAGAGAGAGAGAGAGAGAGAGAGAGAGAGAGAGAGAGAGAGAGAGAGAGAGAGAGGAGAGAGAGACGGGGAGAGAGACGGGGGAGAAAGAGAGAGAGAGACGGGGGAGAAAGAGAGACGGGTGGAGAAAGAGAGAAAGAGACGGGGGAGAGAGAGAGAGAGACGGGAGAGAGAGAGAGAGAGAGAGGGGTGGAGAGAGAGAGAGAGACGGGAGAGAGAGAGCGAGACGGGAGAGAGAGAGCGAGACGGGAGAGAGAGAGAGAGAGAGAGAGAGAGAGAGGGGTGGAGAGAGAGAGAGAGCGAGAGACGGGTGGAGAGAGAGAGCGAGAGAGACGGGTGGAGAGAGAGAGAGGGAGAGAGACGGGGGAGAAAGAGAGAAAGAGACGGGAGAGAGAGAGACGGGGGAGAGAGAGAGACGGGAGAGAGAGAGAGCGAGAGACGGGTGGAGAGAGAGAGAGAGGAGAGAGAGACGGGGGAGAAAGAGAGAGAGAGACGGGGGAGAAAGAGAGACGGGTGGAGAAAGAGAGAGAGAGACGGGTGGAGAAAGAGAGAGAGAGACGGGTGAGAGAGAGAGACGGGAGAGAGAGAGAGAGAGACGGGTGGAGAGAGAGACGGGAGAGAGAGAGAGAGACGGGTGGAGAGAGAGAGAGAGAGCGAGAGAGACGGGTGGAGAGACAGGGGAGAAAGAGAGAGAGAGATGGGAGAAAGAGAGACGGGTGGAGAAAGAGAGAGAGAGACGGGTGAGAAAGAGAAAGAGAGACGGGTGGAGAGAGAGAGAGACGGGTGGAGAGAGAGAGAGAGAGAGAGAGAGAGAGAGAGAGAGAGACGGGTGGAGAGACAGAGAGAGAGAGAGACGGGTGGAGAGACAGAGAGAGGGGTGGAGAGAGAGACGGGTGGAGAGAGAGAGAGACGGGTGGAGAGAGAGAGAGAGAGAGAGAGAGAGACTGTTGGAGAGAGAGAGAGAGAGAGAGATAGAGACTGTTGGAGAGAGAGAGAGAGAGAGACTGTTGGAGAGAGAGAGAGAGAGAGACTGTTGGAGAGAGAGAGAGAGAGAGAGAGAGAGAGAGAGAGAGAGAGAGAGAGAGAGAGAGAGCAAGAGAGACAGGGAAAGAGAGACATGGGGGAGAGAGAGAGAGAGACGGGGGAGACAGAGAGACATGGGGAGAGAGCGAGGGAGAGAGAGTGAGAGGAGAGAGAGAGAGTACAGGGAGAGAGAGACAGAGAGGGAAAGAGAGAGACGGGGAGAGAGACAGAGAAAGGGGGAGGGAGGAAGAGGAAAGAGAGAGAGTGGAAAGAGAGAGTGACAGGGGGAGACACAGCATCCTTCATTCTCTCCATGTGAAGGAGAAACGGCCTCTCAGGGAGGCAGCTCTATATTTATCTGACCGCTCATCACTTTGCTTCTGGCCACGGAAGACAGAAACCAGGCAAAGCGGCCCAGTTTACTCCTCTCCCTCCCACCCCAGAGGACACTGGGAGCTTTTGTCCTTGCTGAAGAAGCCAAGAGCGAACCAAGAGCAGGGTGGAGGGAGGATAGCTGGTGATCTGTGATATTTCACATGTTCTAAACACTACAGCATGTAGGAAGCTGCTTCTGAAACCTGAAGCCCTTCTATAGCTTCGGCTTCAACACTCGCTGGAAATGTCTTGGTGGTGGGATGCCGTGCTGTGCTAGAACTCTAGTATCAACACCAGGATGTATCAAGTGTGAGGGTGTTCCCCTTTTCACTTATTTAGTCTTCATACACATTTACTACAACACTATAATAACGTTATGAATATCAGGTTTAGGTAGCTTCCCTTCACTCTCCAGAGAGTTTTTCTGCTTGATGTTGACAAAGGATTTGTAGTTCTATCCTCCACTCACCTGGGAGATGTACTTCCTCCAGAGAGGCTCCTCCTCATTGATATCGAACTCATTCCAGCCATGGTAGGCACGGCGACGGGTGACCTCACTGTGGGTCAGGCCGTACTGCAGGTCAGCCTGAGGGAAGCACGGTTACCAACAACAACGGTGTCAGGTGACTAGCGTGTGATCATGAGATGAGGGGCTCACCCTTTAATGTTCTGGAGGGGCGCTATTTGACACCAAGTTCACAGTTATGCTGACTAGTCCTAACTGGTGCAACCTAGCTATCTTAAGATGAATGCACTAACTAAGTCGTCTGGATAAGAGTTTCTGCTAAATGACTTAAATGTACATGCACTAATAGTAATGGAAAACAATGTTACTAAACTATACATTTTTCACTGTGCCATACTTACCTGCAGGAGACACGTTACTTCGTTCACTGGTAGTTCGCTGGCTTTTTTTGAAGTTAGTACTGGAACCATGGTCTCATCTTCACACTGGGGTTGTCTCTCGGAAAGCTGAAACAAACAGACAGAAACACACAATAACACAATGAGGAACAAGAAATATCCATTGTCCTCGTATATAAGCCCAGTTATTGTCCTTTTATTGTGTTACTGTTTTTACTTTAATATATTTAGCACATTTTTCTTACTTTTTTAAAACTCTGCATTGTTAGTTAAGGGCTGTTAAGTAAGCATTTCACAGTAAAGTCTACACCTGTTGTACACCTGTTGAAGATGCTGGAGGAAACAGGTACAAAAGTATCTATATCCACAGTCCTTTTTCGACATAAGCTGAAAGGCCTCTCAGCAAGGAAGAAGCCACTGCTCCAAAACCGCCATAAAAAAGCCAGACTACGGTTTGCAACTGCACATGGGAATAAAGATTGTATTTTTTGGAGAAATGTCCTCTGGACTGATTAAACAAAAATAGAACTGTTTGGCCATAATGACCATCGTTATGTTTGGAGGAAAAAGGAGGAGGCTTGCAAGCCGAAGAACACCATCCCAATCGTGAAGCACGGGGGGTGGCAGCATCATGTTGTGGGGGTGCTTTGCTGCAGGAGGGACTAGTGCACTTCACAAAATAGATGGCATCATGAGGAAGGAAAATTATGTGGATATATTGAAGCAACATCTCAAGAGATTTATCTGACCGTTAAAGCTTGGTCGCAAATGGGTCTTCCAAATGGACAATGACCCCAAACATTCTTCCAAAGTTGTGGCAAAATGGCTTAAGGACAACAAAGTCAAGGTATTGGAGTGGCCATCACAAAGCCCTGACCTCAATCCTATAGAACATTTGTGGGCAGAACTGAAAAGGCGTGTGCGAGCAAGGAGACCTACAAACCTGACTCAGTAATAACAGTTCTGTCAGGAGGAATGGGCCCAAATTCACCCGACTTATTGAGGGAAGCTTGTGGAAGGCTACCGAAACGTTTGACCCCTGTTAAACAATTTAAAGGCAACGATACTAATTGAGTGTATGTAAACTTCTGACCCACTGGGAATGTGACAAAAGAAATTAAAGCTTAAATAATTAATTCTCTCTACTATTCTGACATGTCACATTCTTAAAATTAAGTGGTGATCCTAACTGACCTAAGACAGGGAATTTTTACTGGGATTAAACGTCAGGAATTGTGAAAACCTTTTAAATGTATTTGGCTAAGGTGTACGTAAACTTCCAACTTCAACTGTATAGTGTAGTCCAAGCAGCATCATTCTAAAACCAAGCCCACAGAGATTAGATGGTACCCGTTGTCATCACGGCCACAGATATTAGATTGTACCCCTTCTCATCATGTGATATACCATAGCTTTAAGATTAAGGCTGCAATTTCGATCCACTATGCGACTGTTAGTTCTGCCATTAGGCCAGATATCCTACTGACCACCGGTGTCCGCCAGTCAGCCAAACAAACCTCACACCGAGGTCACCGAGTTCAGGCATATCAGGCACAAACAACATGCTTTTCATGACAATCAAAGGCTTTTTTCTGATAGTTTCTTTCAAAAGACAAAAAAAGCATGCTGGGAAAAAAAAGAACGTACTTCGTAGCAATGTACCATGTGCAAACTGGTTGCAAAGCAGAGCTAAGGCTTTACACTGACATACAGTAAGTCATCTAAGATAAATGATGGGAGATGGAACCAGAAGATACACACAAAAAGTTATCTTATCCAACACTGAGGTCTAGCAAAAGGCAGTCTGCTGTGCAGCCTCTGCCAAGATAGACAGTCAACACCTGTGGTTACTTTTCAGCCCTCCTCGTCAAACAAACCATCTCACTCTGTTACCGTAGAGAGGACTGTAGGCAGGCGATGACACAGTAACCACATCTGTCAGCCTGTGTGTCTCACAACTCCCCCAGAAACACCAAAATCCCTGTCCTACTCCTCCCACGCTCCTCTCCGCCATTTAGATGAGACAAAGTATCTTACGTAAGTAAGAGGAGGCTGGAGTGTTCAGTTAGCCTGAGAGGATTCCATCTAATTAAGAGTGACAAGAGCTTAAACCTGGATCAGACTCTCTCTGTCTCCCCTCATCCTCTCTCCCTCTGTCTCCCCTCATCCTCTCTCCCTCTGTCTCCCCTCATCCTCTCTCCCTCTGTCTCCCCTCATCCTCTCTCCCTCTGTCTCCCCTCATCCTCTCTCCCTCTGTCTCCCCTCATCCTCTCTCCCTCTGTCTCCCCTCATCCTCTCTCCCCTCATCCTCTGTCTCCCCTCATCCTCTCTCCCTCTGTCTCCCCTCATCCTCTCTCCCTCTGTCTCCCCTCATCCTCTCTCCCTCTGAATGAAAAGTTCACACTGCTTTCTGTGGAATTGAAGAGCTCTAGAAGAAAAGCTGTAGATAAGGTGAGGGACTAGAGGCAAGGAGGAGTGAATGAGTAGATCTCTCTCTCTCTCTCTCGTCTTCACTCTCCCTCTTTCTCTCTCCCCCTCTCGTCCTCTCCCTCTCTCTCCCTCTCTCCCTCCCTCCCACCGGGCGGGGGCATTTTTCAAGAGGACCCATAACTACAGAAAACAGGCTTTAGATGCACACGATAAGAGCCGTCAACATTTGCAATGTGTGCTGGCAAAGCGGGTGGCGGACAACCCATCAGCTGGGCCACTTTATGACTGGACACAACGGGCAAACAACGACACGATCCAGCGGTTAGTGAAGTTAGTCAACACCGCTTACCATATCGTGAAGAATGAGCTCCCCTTCACCGCTTACGAGAGAACGGTCGCTCTTCAAAAGAAAAATGGAGAAGACGTTGTACCTCTCAGTACCTCACTGATGTAGCATGTCGAAGGTAAGCTAATATGTTACTGTAACTTTGCTAATAAATGATGGTAAACACAAAGCGCGACTGCTTGAGTGTCATGAGTTAGAGCAGGGATGGGCAACTGGATGCCCGCGAGACGTATGCGGCCCCCACCCTCTCTTTGTGTGGCCCTCAGATGACTTTAGAAAAAAATATTAGAAAAAAAATATATATATATATTCGACCTTAAATATGTTGTAAATTTTGTATTGGAACCAAAATCTTTGCTGGAAAAAACATGAAATAGCTTGGAGGGTCCCGACCTGGAGCACTTCAACCCCATGCCAATAGTGAAGAGGTGGCTCAAGGAGGCAGACAGAAGGAGCTTGCAGTGAATTGATATAATGCAATCAAATTAATAAATCAGTATTTATTGATACATTATGATTCGCAGGAACAACAAACTGATTTATTAATTTGATTGCATTATATCAATTCACTGCAAGCTCCTTCTCTTTCTTTCAGCCAGATAGGCCTACAGGTTGTTCCAAACAACTTCTCATCTACAGATTTAGAATAATGAGGCAAGTCAAACCTACTGCTCAACCAATCAAGCCAAAAAATCAAATGTTTATCTATTTTACACAGCAAGAGACTATAGTTAGCTAAATGAAGAGCAGCCTACTTATACCAGGGGAATGTCCCCAGAAAGGTTATATTACACCAAGTGAGTACAAAACCTAACAGACACATACAATGTAACACACCGTCTATCAAGGCTCTCCAATAGTGCTGAGCAATGTTTTTTTAAACAACTAATTGACCTGTCGTTTTTCCTGTGACCTCAATACGCACATTGCAGTTTCTCTCCAGATTAATCAGATCCAAGCCTATACTGTGCAATGTACTGTAGTAGGGAGTTGTAGTTTCCAACAGGCCAATATTCTACATAGTTTAGTGCATAAAACATGGTAATTAACTACAATGACTATAATCCATTGCGCATCTTCTTGTCAGGTCTGTGTTTCTTTTACGCCTGCTACAGATGAGCAGTAATGGGCACTACCATCATGGGACTTTTATTAATCATTTTATTCTGTGTTGTTACAGCATTCAACCCACATAATGAAAAATAATTGAAAGATATAATGGTGTTCTTCAGGTGGTGCTGGAGGCCTATCCTATGAAGACAATCTGAAAAAGAGTAAGTTTTTTTTTTTTTAAAGGACATTGTCAAGCCTCTTATGGATGTGGATGTGACAAGTTCTCCAGCACACCTTTTCTAGTGGCGACTAGCGAGCCCATCCATTCTCTCAGCTACACTGACAGAATGTTCCTCTAACATTCTGAGAGATGTAGAGGCGGAAAGACAAAGAGAGAGGCCAAGGGGAGAGAGGCCGAGGGGAGAGAGGCCGAGGGGAGACAGGGCCGAGGGGAGACAGGGCCGAGGGGAGACAAGGCCGAGGGGAGACAGGGCCGAGGGGAGACAGGGCCGAGGGGAGACAGGGCCGAGGGGAGACAGGGCCGAGGGGAGATGGTGGTGGACTTCAGGAGAACCAAGGCACAACTGACTGCAGTCCCTATACAGGGGATGGATATGGAAATGGTTGGGTCATACAAGTTCCTGGGAGTCCATATGGACAATAGGCTGGAATGGGCTGGTAACACCGGGGCCCTGTACAAAAAGGGCCCCGGTGCACTGATCGATCGGCAAGAGATCGGAATCGGCCGATTTCCACTCAAAATACGAGATCGGTGGTAGTCCGATTTTCCTTTCTAATGGCCGATACAGAAAACCGATCTTTGACGTAAAATACGTGAGCCAGGAGATGATTTGCGCCAGTAAAGCTCTCAACATGTCGGCTGTATGGCAATTTTACAACGTGTCGGAGAGAGATGTAACTAATGCAATTTGCAATAAAAAAAAAATTATACAACAAACTTAATAAGGCAATGTACAACAAAATATTGAATGAAAAGCAGCAGCGGAGCTGTATCGCAGAGGCACCCATTCCACGGAGCGCACAACCTCTGGCTTACTGGCAGAACAACATGGGCCGTTTTCCTGCTCTCGCAACCGTGGCACGAGTTTACCTCTCTGCGCCCTCCACAAGTGTGGACAGCGAACGCTTGTTTACCTCTGTTTCACATATCGTCTGTTAAAATTAATCTACCATTGATGCTTAAAAGTGATAAATAGGAGATGTAGCCATATGGCATTGACGAATTAACCTATTTTAAGTTTCTCTCACTGCCTCACTTATTTTCAAAAGTCCATGTTCATAGGCTAATTCATTTGTTTCATAGAATGTTATTTTATTTTTTACAAAAACCCAACTAATTTTGTTTCCTTTTATTGCCTATTTGTTGGCTTTTTAATTAACTATTTATATAGGTTTTTGGCATCATTTAAGTATTCTAAATATTCAGATTTGGAAATAGGCCATAGGCAGGTGACTTATGCTGAAAAATATATTGATTAGCCTATTATATAAACTCTGTTGTCAGGTTATAGCCTGCATTACTGCATTTGCTAGTGGCTATCAATTCACCACTAATTTTTTGTTTATCTGGAATAAAAATGTATCTTTAATGAATAATATACATATAAAAAGTATAAAATCGGTATCGGCCGATTTTGAAGACTGAAAATCGGCAATCGGTATCGGCCTAAAAAAATGTGATCGGTGCATCCCTAAAAAATACATTTGTCTGTGTACTTGAGTATTTTCAAATACATGCCCATACTTTCCAAATACATTACAATATTTAAATACTTTTCAAAAGAGAAAATATTTATCAAAATGTATTTTAAAGTAGGCCTAATTGAAATACCCTAAATAGTATTTAAACCAAGGTCTGTTTACAGTAGTGCATTCATCTTAAGGTAGCTAGGTGAGACAACATACTACAGGTGTTGTTTCCTGGTCCGGGTCGGCCATTGTCGTTATAGATCAGGCTGCTACCTGTCAATATCAATAGGTTGAGTGGCTGAATCAGAGTCCGGGGAACCCGTTTCTCACGCTTTCTGTAGCCTAGCACACAGAGAGCCAAACACACAGCTGCAAATTGTCTCTCACACCATCTCTCACAAAAAGACTTGCTAGACTGCACATACTATTATAGGTGTGGTTTCCGGGTCTGGGTCCTGGATGGCCTTTTTCATTGTAGATCAGTCTGCTACCTGTCAATATCAACAGGTTGAGTGGCTAATAAGAGGTAAAAAAAGGTACAATAGGAGCCTTGTGCTTCCACAGGGTCTTATCTGAAGACAGTCAACACGCGCCTACTGTAAGACACACCTACCGAGCAGCCATGAGGAGGAGGATCACCAGGATCAAAGAGGTGGAGAGATCAGATCAAATAACAAGAAGACCTGTTGGGAGGTCAATGGAAACACCACACAAATGCAATAGAGTTCAAGAGACTTCCAGGAGTTCTTGGAATGCTACTGGAATAGAGCTGGGCGACAAAAATCCATATCGTAATAAATTGCCTGAATTGATGCGATAACAATAAATAGAATGATACGTTTATAACATTAATGTGTTTTATATTTTAAACTACTAGTTTGATGGTTGTAGCCATCAAATTGTCCCATTAACAATCCCCCATATTAGTGAAATTACTTCATTTCACATTTGTCTAGTATAGGCTAGTTATTGTTATGAATGATATCAGCAAAATGCCTGCGATAAGTGATCAGTCTTGATAGTTTTCAGATTATCTTCTCAACTCTATACAGGAATGTTTTGTACTAAAAGATAATAATACATGTTTTATCTTTGACATTCTCCAGACGTTCCGGGGTGAGGGAAGGAGCATGCTGGAAATGTTGCAATGATAGCTAGCCAGGCTAGGCTAAGACGTTATGCATTTGTGAGTGACTCAGCGAAACATAGAAGCCATACCAATGAACAAACAAAGACTGCAGACAGAGAGCTACTGTAGACTGTCACTTGTGGGTAGGTCTGCGGTCCAGACAGAAGAGGAGACAGAAAATGAAAAATTCCTACAAAATCGCATGACTTCCTCTTCTTGTTTCCAACCAGAACAATGCTAGATGCCATTGTTAAAAAACACAATAGCAGGGGCATTATAACATTTACCGTCAGATCAGTGTGAATAATGCTGTGTGCCAGCTGGTGGATGTGCCAGGTAAGCAGACAAACAATGAAGGCAGTAGGTTACCTCTTTAGCCTATGAAAGAGCTCACCTTGCAGGTCATTCTTAGAGCCTCTCAAGGATTTGCATAGAAAAAAACTAAAAAAACATTTCATCCAACATTTTCTACATGCGCTCTAACCCTGTGCAGGACAGAAACAGGTGATGACAAACACTGATCTGTGGCGCAAATGATCACTGTTTGCTTGAGGGGGCATGAAAATAGTATGCTGCTGAATCTAGTTTGGTTAATAATAGAACGTGGGCCATCTTGGACACTGGGCAGGGTCTGCTGGTCCAGCGTGCATACTCAATGCCCGAGGGCCAGATAAATGAGTAGACCACAGGCTAGGCTTGGGCGGTATCATACTGTCCTTCTCTCACCTTGGGATTTACGGTATTACCGGCATTGGGGAGGGGCAAAATTGGACCTCTATTACCAGAATGCTAACACAATTTGCACAAAATAATAGCGAAATGTCATAAACGCTGTTAGCTCAATTCTAACGAGCGAAAACAAACATAAACTACTTGCAAATCCAGCACATAACGTTGTACAAGGATAGCTAGTTGATACCGAATGTCATTTTCAGTGTTTACAAGCAAGAGTGAATGAGAGAAATTGTGCAAATGAACAAAGTTGTGATGAAGAAAGAGCAACAGGTGTACACAGAGCAGAGGGCAGAAGAACAGAAGAGGAAGAGCAACGTGTGTACACAGAGCAGAGGGGAGAAGAACAGAAGAGGAAGAGCAACGTGTGTACACAGAGCAGAGGGGAGAAGAACAGAAGAGGAAGAGCAGCATGTGTACACAGAGCAGAGGGGAGAAGAACAGAAGAGGAAGAGCAGCATGTGTACACAGAGCAGAGGAACAGAAGAGGAAGAGCAGCATGTGTACACAGAGCAGAGGAACAGAAGAGGAAGAGCAGCGTGTGTACACAGAGCAGAGAAAAAACAGAGGAGAAAAAAAAGTAGCTACAAATATTAAAATGTATTGAAAAACTTCAAAGAAATTGATTTAACGGTATTGAAAAACCATTCCGTGGCTATTTCCAAAACCCCCGGTATAAGGTATATACTGTATACCGCCCAAGCCTACCACAGGCTTTACGACGGTGCTGCTGTCTGGAAAAGAGGCTGGTTTATTAAAAGGCCACAGTGAGGGACAGCGGTCAGGATGGGAAGGAGAAGGACAGCACCCTGTCTGGTAACAGAGACATGTCAGTCCACAAGGGACTGGCAGAAAAAGGAGAGAGAGAGAGGGGGGGGGGGGACAGGTAGTAGGGGGAAGGGGTACTGTGATTAGACAGGTAGTAGGGGGAAGGGGTACTGTGATTAGACAGGTAGTAGGGGAAGGTAGTAGGGGAAGGGGTACTGTGATTAGACAGGTAGTAGGGGGAGGGGTACTGTGATTAGACAGGTAGTAGGGGAAGGTAGTAGGGGAAGGGGTACTGTGATTAGACAGGTAGTAGGGGGAAGGGGTACTGTGATTAGACAGGTAGTAGGGGGAGGGGTACTGTGATTAGACAGGTAGTAGGGGAAGGTAGTAGGGGAAGGGGTACTGTGATTAGACAGGTAGTAGGGGAAGGGGTACTGTGATTAGACAGGTAGTAGGGGAAGGGGTACTGTGATTAGACAGGTAGTAGGGGAAGGGGTGGTGAGCGAGGACAGAGAGAAGGGAGAGAGGACAGAGAGAAGGGAGAGAGGACAGAGAGAAGAGAGCAAGGACAGAGAGAAGAGAGCAAGGACAGAGAGAAGGGAGAAAGGACAGAGAGAAGGGAGAGAGTGCCAGTCCCGCCTCCCGTTTCACTTTCCACCACACCCCTCTCCCTCCCTTTGCCAGGCAAACATAAAGCGTAAACACACTAACTAAACACCTACGCACTCCAACACAGATACAGCCCCCTCCCTGCCTGCCCTGCATGCTATCTGGACTAAATAACTTCACAGGGCCAAGAATGGTTGGCTTTATTATAGGCGTCTAGCCGCCTACTATTTTGCTTTTGTAACCATCCAATGACGCTGTGTTAACTTAACACCACGTCAACTTGCAAAGAGCAGATTTCATAACACTACATTGAAGAATAAACACAGGTAGCCTAGCCTACTCAACTGAACAACTTGAGTAACAGTTGGCATTGACACACAGACTAGTTACTTTTAAGGATATAAATTCTCATCCTCAACAAGTTTTTAAAACTTCTGACGCTGACAGTGGTGTGTCTCTGACCTGTGTGAATGGTGAAAACTATTGGAGGTTGGGTTGTTGGTAACTGTTACTCATAAGTCAGGTTCTTGACAGTTATACACTGGCTACATTTTCAGTTTGCAAAACAGCACTGAAATGCTCAGGCATTACTCACAATAATTACAGTGGAAATTAACTCAACCGTTCTTTTATGATGTCTGTGAGATGAGGGCGCTAGGCCTCATTTTTCAGGACATGTGATTATTGTAGACACCCACTGTATGCTATGGCTTTTTATGCCTGTTTCCAAACCATTTAATTATATTGTGTAAACTCATCACCAAGGCAACATACTGAGCAGATTTCATAATACTGTATCTCTGCATCACAGAATAAACACACCGACTAACCTGGCACATGACCCTCTCAGAAACACCAGGTAGCATAGCCTATTCAACTCAATCAACTTGAGTAACAGTTGGCATGCATACTAGGCAAGGTAATTTCGAGGACATAATATGCTTATCCTCTTCCACTAAAGAAAACAAAAAAGTTTATCACGCAAAGTAGTGCATGTGTGTGTTCACAGTGTTTCTCCTACGTGCATTTAGCGGATGGTAAAATGTTTTCAGTGTAAACTTAAACGACAAAAAACAGATATAAATGATGTAGAAAGTATAATGGAACAATATATATCTTTGAGAACTAACAATTTTACTAATTGTAAAACTAGACTGTCCGGGATAACCTAAAATTCCAAAGATGTAATGGCATGGGACCCCCCACTGATTTTATTATAATGTTTGAGTCACTCAGATAGCATAGGAACATGACATAAGCCATGACAAAATAGAATATTAGGAAATTCGATTCAAAACAGAAAAATGTTGTCTCCGCAGCCAAGAGGGCCTTGGCACTGGATGAGTCGCTGTGGCTAAAAACGTTGTGAGATATGCTAACCAAAGTTCAAAAAGGTCAATATGACCTCTTGTTCATAGTTTCTAGGCCTAGTTATTAACACAGGTCTAGTTTATACGACTGTTATTAATCATTGTAAACACGCATCTAGCTATTGCCAGACTTGTCATTGGGAGGTTGTTACTAAATGTGCAGGCCTAATTATAAACACAGTTTAGTTAAGTATACAGTCTAAATGCACCCACAAAAGTATTTATATGCATTGTAAAGGACATTTTTGAGGTGTACAGCACTTAGCCTAGTCTGCAGTTGGCTTACTATGCACTGATGTTTGAAGAAACCACGCTAGATGACAATGTTTCTGTTGTAGTAATGGGTGGCCCTCTGTGACCCCAGAGGCTCTCTCTCTGAGAAGGAATTGCATTCAGGTTTCTCTCTCTCACTCTCTCACACAGATACATACACACCCTACTGCCATGCATTCTGATGTAGGCTATGTCTGTCTGAGAAGTAGGCAGAGCTTTCTGTGAACGACTTGATGCACCCATGTAGACCCATTCAAATGACTATGCGTGTGTAGGCTAATTGTTCATGTTTGTTTACATGGCTGGTTGCATTGCCTTGATGTATTCTGAATTACATTCAGTCAACTAGCTAACATCCCCTGAATTACATTCAGTTAACTAGCTAACATCCCATTAATTAAATTCAGTCAACTAGTTAACATCCCATTAATTAAATTCAGTCAACTAGCCAACGTTCCCTGAATTAAATTCAGTCAACATCCCCTGAATTAAAATGCAGAGAGAGCACAATAGACGACAAAATACAGTCAACTATATGAACCTGTCAAAAACAACAAAACACAAGCCCCTGTCTTCACGCTCGAAAACAAAGTGACACAATGACACGGTGAACACTAAAAGCGACAAGGCTTAGCCAAAGCTACACTCTCGTGGTTAGTGTGGGTTGTGCTATCTAGGTCATTGCTCTACCTACTAACGTTATTGCATTGACACTTTTTATTGATCAGCAAAATACAACATGTTGCTTGAAAATTGTTTTTTTTTTACGAAATAAAACTAGTGTATTTGAGGTAGTATCGCCAGTGGGTAAGTAACATCGCCGTTCCGTGCTAATAGAAAACGACACCAATAAAGTGTTGGATATGGTTGTTGGGTTATGGCACACTACAAGCTAGATAGATAGCTATTGTTGGTTTTGTTCTTCTTTGACATGAAGTTGCATATGTATCCCTGAACCATCCCAAGGTTCGCTGTGACAACAAACAACTATCCTGTATGACAGCAATTTACACATGGCAAGTAAACAGTGTTTTACCCACGCAACAACACCACGCTCACCTCCCGTGATCAAGAAGCTCTCGACTGTAACATTATACTGTACCTTGCTACATTGTCTTTCCATAGCGCTAGCTCCCCCCACTGTACTTGTTGAACAAAACCATTGTCAATACATTATTTTATATCTAAATCCAACTTACTCGTGGGTACATAAATTGCTGTAAATATACGAAGATATGAATATAAAATTAAGTAATCCGGAAATTTACCAGCCGCTCCCGTTTCTTCACCATTATCCGTGAAATCCACTGTCGCTTCTCTGTGACGGACGGTCGCCGGTGAGGTCAGCACGTTAGAAGCGTAGAGGGGGCGGGGATAAAGGGCTGTATTTTAATCATCTAAAACAGTCCCCTCCCCTCGTCCCCTTTTTCTCGTCCATTGACATTAGCCAACCTCACAGACGAAATCAAAACAAATAAACAGTTAAGCATCTCGCATATTGCTTTCACATCTAGTTTGTGTTTTAAAAAAGTGAAATCTAGAACCGGAAGTTACGTATGTTTACGTGCCTGTGTATTCGGCGGAGGGATATGATCTTTTCGTTTTATTTTACTGGATTTTACAGGAAATGTTACTTTCCTTCAGGTTAGCTGAACCCACAGAACAAGCTACATCTCGACGCTCAATTAATATTTTTCTCAAATGGAGTCGTCTTAGCAAAATGCATGGGGATGACATATTAGAACTGATTGAACCAGATACGAAGCCGAACAGCACTACGCGTATCTCAACCATCTGGTAAACAATACCCTGCACCCTAATTTCAACAACGTCACGCGCTTTTTGTATTGTAAGTATATCAAACTGTATGTACTATTCGGTTCTTATGTATTGTTTTTCTATGTTTAGTAAACTGACATTCATGCGCATGACAATGGTAAGTTATTGCACTGTCATCATCACAGTGTACCGTCCTCACATGATGAGGCAATTTATATGACCCCATTTTCATGGCAGACTAAGTAGCACTAAACGAGTTTGAAAGCAGCTAGCTGGATAACAATTTGTAGCCAGTACTGTAGCCACAGTTAGTATTTGGATTCTGATTGGCTAAAAGGTGTGAAATTACTTTAGGTTCTATGGCTAATCTGAGAGCCATTCGCGAACAATTACGATAATTTAATCTGTTTTCGTTTTTCTTATTTTTGGCAGGTGTTTGATTGTTCATGTCTATGTCAACCCAGGACCCTGGTCAGAGTGAAGCATAACCATGGGGAATCAGCTGGCAGGGATCGCTCCCGCCCAGATCCTATCTGTCGACAGCTACTTCTCTGACATCCATGATCACGAGTATGACAAGAGCCTTGGCAGCACGCGCTTCTTCAAGGTGGCCCGAGCCAAGCACAGGGAAGGCCTGGTGGTGGTGAAGGTGTTTGCCATCCAGGACCCATCTCTACCTCTCACCAGCTACAAGCAGGAGCTGGAGGAGCTAAAGATAAGACTACACTCCTGCCAGAACTGCCTGCCCTTCCAGAAGGCCTCCCTCACTGAGAAAGCAGCCATCCTCTTCCGCCAGTACGTCCGGGACAACTTGTATGATCGCATCAGCACACGGCCCTTCCTCAACAATGTAGAGAAGCGTTGGCTAGCCTTCCAGATTCTCACCGCCGTAGACCAGGCGCACAAATCAGGTGTCCGCCATGGTGACATTAAGACAGAGAACGTGATGGTGACCAGCTGGAACTGGGTGCTGCTCACAGACTTTGCCAGCTTCAAGCCCACCTATCTGCCCGAGGACAACCCAGCTGACTTTAATTATTTCTTTGACACATCTCGACGGAGGACATGTTACATCGCCCCTGAGAGGTTTGTGGATGGGAGTATGTTCACCACAGAGAGCGACCAGAATACCCCTCTGGTGGACCTCACCAGCAACAGCCAGAGGAGCAGGGGAGAGCTCAAACAGGCCATGGATATCTTCTCAGCAGGTAACTTTCATAGCTGAAACGTATAGATATTTTCTGTTCATGGGAAATAGAGAGAGACTCGTCCAATGTACTAGTAGTTGTAGGATCGACATTGAGTGTTTAATCATCTAATGTACATTCCCCTTCCCTGGCTGTTATTTCGTGTGTTTTTCAGGTTGTGTGATCGCAGAACTCTTCACTGAAGGAGTACCACTGTTCGATCTCTCCCAACTTCTGGCGTATCGCAAAGGACATTTCCAGACAGAGCATGTTCTCATGAAAATAGAAGACCGTTACATCAGAGAGCTAGTAATAGTCAATATGTTTTATCTTTTGTGAAATACTAAATTCATCCTGAGCACCAATTCTTAAGTGTACCGCAGTCTCCTGGTAACCACCAAAACCCTCTTTTCACCTCCTAGGTGGCCCAGATGGTGCAGCGGGAGCCCGAGAATCGTCTGACTGCGGAGGAGTACCTGAAGCAGCAGAGATGTAACGCTTTCCCAGACATCTTCTACACCTTCCTGCAGCCCTACATGGCCCAGTTTGCCAAGGAGACCTTCCAGTCGGCAGACGAGCGTGTGCTGGTCATCCGCAAGGACCTGGATAACATCCTCCATAACCTCCGTGGGGGAGGGCCAGGCGGGTCCTCGGAGAAGCCTGAGAAGGGGGACCAGGAGTCGGGTGTGGTGTCGGCCAAGGAGGAGCAGGGTCTGGTGGTGCTGGTGTCTGTCATCACCTCCTGCCTCCAGACACTGCATTCCTGTGACTCCAAGCTGGCGGCTCTGGAGCTGGTGCTGCACCTGGCGGGCCGCCTCAGGGTGGAGACGCTGCTGGACCGCATCACGCCATACCTGCTGCACTTCTGCAGTGACCCGGCGCCGCGGGTTAGGGCCCAGGCCGTGCGCACCCTAGCCAAGGTGCTGGAGCTGGTGAAGGAGGTTCCCCGCAACGATGTCAACATCTACCCCGAGTACATCCTGCCGGGCATTGCCCACCTGGCCCAGGACGACGCCACCATCGTCAGGCTGGCATACGCAGGTCAGTTGGGTTGACAATGACCACAGGTCGCTCTAAATATGATTACACACCTAATAGTCCAAAGGTTGACAGTATTTATGTTGTTTGTAATGCCTAGCCGTTCCCCTCTCTCCTTTTCTCAGAGAACATAGCCCACCTGGCTGAGACAGCTTTGCGGTTTTTAGAGCTTGTTCAGGAGAATAACCTGAATATGGAGCCAGACTTGAACGGGGGGGACACCGAGGAGACCCTCCACCCCAACGAGAACTATGACTCTGGTAATTTTAATGCCTCCTGTCTCTCAAATATCAGCTCGGGAGTAGAGGTTTATTACCGAAACACGTATACTGAATGCTGCACCTGACGCTCCCTTCGAATAATGATATCCTATTCCTCCTTACAGAGCTGCAGGCGCTGCATGAGATGGTGCAGCAGAAGGTGGTTACGTTACTTAGCGACTCGGAGAACATCGTCAAGCAGTCTCTGATGGAGAACGGCATCACGCGGCTCTGCGTGTTCTTCGGCCGGCAGAAGGCCAACGACGTGCTCCTGTCCCACATGATCACCTTCCTGAACGACAAGAATGACTGGCACCTTCGGGGAGCCTTCTTCGACAGCATCGTGGGTAAGGGGCAGTACTGTGCCACAGACACGGTGCCCACACTCAAATACGCTAATGCACAAAGCTGGATGTGTACATGCAGGAAGTCTGAGAGACACAGACATCATAGAATATATTTTCTCTCAATTGACCCGTGTCTCTCTTTCCGCTCTCTCCCTGCCTCCCCCTCCCTCTTTGGTCTCTGTCTTTTACTTTTCTCTTTCACTCTATCGCTCAACCTTCTCTCTCTCTCTCTCTCTCTCTCTCCATTTCCTCCAGGTGTGGCTGCATACGTGGGCTGGCAGAGCTCATCCATCCTGAAGCCCCTGCTGCAGCAGGGTCTGAGTGACGCGGAGGAGTTTGTCATCTACAAGGCCCTCAACGCTCTCACCTGCATGTGCCAGCTGGGCCTGCTGCAGAAACCACACATCTACGAGTTTGTCAGTGACATCGGTGAGAGGGGCTTAGAGACGGCAGGGGAAGGAGACTGTCATTATTCCTTTTAGGCACTTTTTGTGATTAACTTTTCCCCCCTTATTTTGAAAAGCCCCATTCTTATGCCACCCCAACCTGTGGATCCGCTACGGGGCGGTGGGCTTCATCACCGTGGTGGCCCAGCACCTCAACATAGCAGACGTCTACTGCAAACTGATGCCTCACCTCAACCCCTTCATCACTCAGCCCATCATACAGGTACGACTTCCACACACTCTTACTTACCATCTTCATGTGTAACACATTGAAAGAATCTCCCAGATACATATTCAATTATGTTATGGTGTACTGTGCTATGTTATGGTGTGCTGTATTATGGTGTGCTATGTTAGGGTGTGCTGTACTGTGCTATGTTATGGTGTGCTGTACTGTGCTATGTTATGGTGTACTGTGCTATGTTATGGTGTACTGTGCTATGTTATGGTGTGCTGTACTGTGCTATGTTATGCTGTACTGTGCTATGTTATGGTGTGCTGTACTGTGCTATGTTATGGTGTGCTGTACTGTGCTATGTTATGGTGTGCTGTACTGTTCTGTACTGTGCTGTTATGCTGTTCTGTACTGTGCTGTTATGGTGTGCTGTACTGTTCTATGTTATGTAACATGAGGCTGTGTTTCCTCTCAGATCGATAAAGAGAGAGTGCTGCTCAGTGTACTGAAGGAGCCAGTGAGCCGCTCCATCTTCGACTACTCCCTGCGCTCCAAAGACATCGGCAGCCTATTCCGCCACCTGCTGCTGCGGCAGAAGAAACGCAGCGGCTCCCTCCCAGAATGCCCCATTCCGGAGGACCCCGCCATTGCCCAGCTGCTTAAGAAACTGCTCTCGCAGGTCAGAGGGCGGGGGTGATGTGTCATGGATGGGAAATGTATGTTCTCCATATAATGCACAACTTTTGAACATTATTGTTATGAAGATGATCGACGACGATGGTGATGATGATGATAATTGTTTACTCTAGGGGATGACTGAGGCTGAAGAGGACAAGCTGCTAGCGCTGAAGGACTTCATGCTCAAGTCCAACAAGGCCAAGGCCAACATGGGAGACCAGAGTCACCTGGGGGTGACGGTCCAGAGCGGGGTCATTGACTTGGCCACGCTGGGCATCATGGGACGCCAGGTGGACCTGGTCAAACCCAAACAGGAGGCTGATGATAAGAGAGGTAGGGACGCCCTTGTTATAGCAGAGAGGGGTACATAAACCCAAAGGCTGCATTTACACAGACAGCCCAATTCTGATCTTTTGCCCAATTATTGGCAAAAGAGCTAATCTGATTGGTCAAAAGACCAATTATTGAAAAATAAAATGTGTGTGTAAACACTGAAAGGATTGGATAGGTTGATAATATAGTTTATATATTTTCACCATGTTTGATATCAATGACTTGTTGTTTATCTGTTTGCAGACTTCATCGCCTCAGCATCTGGTATATTGCTGGTGTGGTTTAGCCATTTGTTATAATGTATATAACAATGTGTATAACAAATAATCCCATCCAGACATTATTTCCCTCAGATTACCCATATCGCCTCATTACATGTAATTAATTTGATGGGTAAAACTGCATCAGGAGAAGAAGATCATTACCTCAGATAGCTGTCTACACACGACAGAGAAGTACATGTTAGGAGAAGCAGATCATTACCTCCGATAGCTGCCTACACACGACAGAGAAGTACATGTTAGGCAAAGGAGATCATTTCCTCAGATCGCTGTCTACACACGACAGAGAAGTACATTTTAGTCTTCAGTCCAGTCACACCTTTATTTGACCTCTCCTGCAGCAACACATACACCTCATTTTCCCTGTAGTCAAATAAAATGTCAGACTGGCTCTTAACGTACCAGGCAGACTCCCCTTAGGGGCTTCAAGATTTTGTTAAAAAGACACGTGTACTCTCTGGCAGTAGTGTAAACAATGGATCTAAGGCCCTTAGTCTGTTTAAGTACACAATACCAGTTAAATCCCATATGGGCCTAGATATTAGATTCCATGGTATTCAATAGAAAGTATTTATTCAAGCACATACTGAAATATTGTGTTGGTTATCTAGGCCATAGGGATAACAGGTATATTAACATCTAACCAGTTTGGCGTTTTGGAGTGTTTTTACATAGCACTGTTAGTAGATTGTCTGACACAACTAAAAGTGACTGTGTGTTGCAGCTGATATGTTTCAATTGCATGGAACTGTCCTTTTGGAGTATTGGACTGCTGCTGGTGACTAATTTAACTACTCACCCTAACATGTCCTGTGATCAGCATATCTCCCAGCTCCAACTGCTTCATGTAGTCTGGTGGGCTTAAAACCTGTTGTATCTGCATTGACTTTCAACTCCTTTAACGCCTGCCGTCTCCCGTTTTAGTTTTTTTCATTAGACGTTAGAAACCGTAGTGCCTTCTCCATGCCTTATTGGATTAGCTGAAAATAGGTAGGCCCCTTCAACTTAATGACTATTCAATCCAACAGTCCCTGAGCTTTTAACCTCCAGTGCTGAATGCATTTTAACTAGTGTTGCTTAGCTTTTTAACTAGTGTTGCTTAGCTTTTTCTTGTTTTTTTTCCCTCTCTCTCTTCAGCACGGAAACACACCAAACAGGACTCCAACATGAATGAAGAGTGGAAGAGCATGTTTGGCTCTCAGGAGCCAGCGGCTACGGCAACACAGCCCCCCACGGTACATAAAGAGTTAACCTATGATGTCTGCTAGGAATGGGGGGGGGGGGCGGGGGCGAGGGTTGAATGATCGACCGATTTGATATACTAAGTGATTGATTTAATAGCCTGGTCCAATCTGGTAGTCTATCTTGTATCTCTGTATACTCTACCAGGTGCCTGAAGGGGCGGGGACTCAGACCAGGAAGAGCACAGCCTCCCCTGGTGTCCCTGTGGGACAGTCTGCAGGCGCAGTCTCCACCTACCAGCGTCGTCTCAACACGTGCAAGGCGGAGCTTCAACATCTGGTGCAGCAGAAGAGGGAGCAGTGCAGCGCTGAGCGCATGGCCAAGCAGATGATGGAGAGCGCCGAATGGGAGAGCCGTCCGCCACCGCCAGGTAAAGTATTGTATTATTGAATATATAACTAGCTGTGTGTTTCTTGCCAATTTGGATTAAGCACAGCAGACATGTCAACAAGCAGGAGGGTTAGTCAGCGCCCCTCCACATCCACATTGTGTTGTTTTGTTCTGCAGGGTGGCACCCTAAGGGTCTTCTAGTGGCCCACCTCCATGAGCACAAGTCTGCTGTCAACCGTATCCGTGTGTCAGACGAGCACTCCATCTTCGCCACGGCCTCCAACGACGGCACCGTCAAGGTCTGGGACAGCCAGAAGATGGAGGGCAAAACCACCACCACCAGGTACGCTAACCAAGTAGTAACCAACAACCAACCAGTTAACCAAGTAGTAACCAATAAAGACCAGTTAACCAAGTGGTTGTCTCACCTTTTATAAAAAATTTTAAAAAAAGTTTCTCAACAGTACAAGTGACAGCATCATGCTGAATTGTGAGTGCAATTTTGAAATCTAAAAATGGTCAATACTAACTTAAACACAGATATAGTCAAAAATTATGTTAATGAACTGTTCCGCAGGCGAACCATGGTTGGGATGGCGCTGCAACCGAAACGTTCAGTCCAGCTGTGGATCAGCTCCAGTTTAGCTAAAGTTGGAATCCGTAGCGGTGAAACTGACGCGTCCGTTCACGATATTACAACAACAAAGACTTTAAGGAGTGGGTCTGGGTTAGACATCTTGGACAATCATTGGGGTGGGCTTTAAGGAGTGGGTCTGGGTTAGACATCTTGGACAATCATTGGGGTGGGCTTTAAGGAGTGGGTCTGGGTTAGACATCTTGGACAATCATTGGGGTGGGCTTTAAGGAGTGGGTCTGGGTTAGACATCTTGGACAATCATTGGGGTGGGCTTTAAGGAGTGGGTCTGGGTTAGACATCTTGGACAATCATTGGGGTGGGCTTTAAGGAGTGGATCTGGGTTAGACGTCTTAGACCATCATTGGGGTGGGAACATATGGCGGAAGGGATCGTATTTTAGAAGTTATCTTACAGAGGATCTTGAGAGAATTTCTCTGTGTGTGTAGTGATGGTAGGTCCAGATTGGTATGTGTGTGTGTAGTGATGGTAGGTCCAGATTGGTATGTATGTGTGTAGTGATGGTAGGTCCAGATTGGTATGTATGTGTGTGTAGTGATGGTAGGTCCAGATTGGTATGTGTGTGTGTAGTGATGGTAGGTCCAGATTGGTATGTATGTGTGTGTAGTGATGGTAGGTCCAGGTTGGTATGTATGTGTGTGTAGTGATGGTAGGTCCAGGTTGATGTGTATTTACAGTTGAAGTCGGAAGTTTACATACACCTTAGCCAAATACATTTAAACTCAGTTCTTCACAATTCCTGACATTTAATCCTAGTAAAGATTCCCTGTCTTAGGCCAGTTAGGATCAACACTTTATTTTAAGAATGTGAAATGTCAGAATAGTAGTACAGAGAATGATTTATTTCAGCTTTTATTTCTTTCATCACATTCCCAGTGGGTCAGAAGTTTACATACACTCAATTAGTATTTGGTAGCATTGCCTTTAAATTGTTTAACTTGGGTCAAACGTTTCGGGTAGCCTTTCACAAGCTTCCCACAATAAGTTGGGTGAATTTTGGCCCATTCCTCCTGACAGAACTGGTGTAACCGAGTCAGGTTTGTAGGCCTCATTGCTCGCACACGCTTTTTCAGTTCTGCCCACACATTTTCTATAGGATTGAGGTCAGGGCTTTGTGATGGCCAATCCAATACTTTGATTTTGTTGTCCTTAAGCCATTTTGCCACAACTTTGGAAGTATGCTTGGGGTCATTGTCCAATCAGATGTTTTGTTGACAGTTGTGTAAGTTCCCGCTAGTGGACAATTTCAAATCTGCAAAAAATACTTGGTGTTGAGGCTAGCCTCAGATATGTTTAGTACCTCTCAGATAAGTGATCATACTTTAGTACCTCTCAGATAAGTGATCATACTTTGTTACATTAAGAGATGCATGTGCTGATATATGCCCCTGATGGCGTATTTCATTACGATTTCTTCACAACTGAAAATATATATGTTTTATGCTAGCAGTCGTGCCTGCATGGCGTATTTCATCAGCATTCATTACGATTTCTTCACAACTGAAAATATATATGTTTTATGCTAGTGGTCGTGCCTGCATGTCAGTCACAGTAGCAACATCATTTGGTAAACTACAACAAGATAATAGATTTCAGTCATTCAAAGCTTACATTTTTCAATGCATTTTGTCTTATTTTGCAGTTACATTAACCTTGCATAGCCATACATAGATGGCATTTGTCAATTTTACATTTATCTCAGGTGGGCTTAAAGGGTACAGTAGCACAAAAGCACTCCCTCTATACAGAATGTAAATTACAAAAAAGTTAATATTGTTAAATATTAACTCTGAATAATATTGTCTATAGTGTACGTATATTTATACCCAGAACAATTGAGGGACAAGAAGATTTCTATTGGGCGACTACTCATGCATTTTTGGGTGTCGGAAATTGTAATTTTGTTGTCTTTCATTCATCCAGGCAATTCTGTACCTTTTTTAATAAACAGAAGAGAGGGAGAGTTGAAACTGTCTTCAGATAGGCTTTAGGATGACAAGTGGGACTCATTAACTAGAATAGCAGTACAGTAAGTGTCAGCTTTCAGACATTCAATGTAAGTTGTGTGTGTTATGGTCTTTGTTGCATGGCTTCTTATCCACAGAGGACCAGTGTGGGGGCAGGGTTGTGTTCTAAACAAGCAATAACACACCTGATTCAACTAATCACATCTTGATTGAAGTCTATGATTAGTTGAATCAGGTGTATACTGGTTGGCAAGAACAAAAGCATATTGATCTCTGTGGATACGATTGGACACACCCCTGTTATCCATGATGAATAGCAATGATCAATTTATTCTACTTTATGGGAGATTTAATACAATCAAATTGTACATAAATGTCAGTTTGGAAGTTTTGAACATTTGGAAATTAATTTGAATGTATTATTTAAGAGGTCGGCTTATTTGGAACACCCATGGGCTTAAAGGGTACATTCAGTACCCATTAAGCCCAGTCCGGACTTTGCACATATTTAATAAATATTTGTATGTATTATTAAAACATTTAAGTAAAGTCATAACTTTTAGATTAATCTTTTATTTTATCTCCACTTCTCAGATAACAATTAGGGCAGTATATGTTGGAATTGTCTAAACTGTGGGCTTATTATTTTATTTTTTTATTTCACCTTTATTTAACCAGGTAGGTCAGTTGAGAACAAGTTCTCATTTACAACTGCGACCTGGCCAAGACAAAGCAAGGCAGTGCGACAAAACAAACACACATAGTTACACAGTAAACAAACGTACAGTCAATAACACAAAAGAAGATCTATATACAGAGTGCAAATGTAGTGCAAAATGCATTAAGGTTAGGAAGGTAGGCCATAGTGGTGAGATAAATTACAGATTAGCATTAACACTGGAATGATGGATGTGCAAATTATGATATGCAAATAGAGATACTGGAGTGCAAAATTAGCGAAAATAATATAATAAATATGGGGATGAGGTAGTAGGGTGGGCTATTTACAGAAGGGCTGTATACAGGTGCAGTGATCAATAAGCAGCTTTGACAGCTGATGCTTAAAGTTAGTGAGGGAGATAGGAACCTCTAGCTTCAAGGAGTTTTGCAATTCGTTCCAGTCATTGGCAGCAGAGAACTGGAAGGTGTTGGCTTTGGGGGTGACCAGTGAGATATACCTGCTGGAGCGCATGCTACGGGTGGGTGTTGCTATGGTGACCAGCGAGCTGAGATAAGGCGGGGATTTACCTAATAAAGACTTATAGATGACCTGGAGCCAGTGGGTTTGGCGACGAATATGTAATGAGGGCCAGCCAACGAGAGCATACAGGTCGCAGTGGTGGGTAGTATATGGGGCTTTGGTAACAAAACAGATGGCACTGTGATAGATTACATCCAAATTGCTGAGCAGAGTGTTGGAGGCTATTTTGTAAATGACATCGCCGAAGTCAAGGATCGGTAGGATAGTCAGTTTTACAAGGGCATGTTTGGCAGCATGAGTGAAGGAGGCTTTGTTGCGAAATAGGAAGCCGATTCTAAATTTAATTTTGGATTGGAGATGGTTAATGTGAGTCTGGAAGTTGAGTTTACTGTCTAACCAGACGCCTAGGTATTTGTAGGAGTCCACGTATTCTTAGTCGGACCCGTCGAGAGTAGTGATGATAGTCCGGTGGGCGGGTGCTGGCAGCGTTCGATAGAAAAGCATGCATTTAGTTTTACTAGCATTTAAGAGCAGTTGGAGGCCACGGAAGGAGTGTTGTATGGCATTGAAGCTTGTTTGAAGGTTAGTTAACACAGTGTCCAAAGAGGGGCCAGATGTATACAGAATGGTGTAGTCTGCGTAGAGATGGATCAGAGTCACCTGCAGCGAGAGCGACATCGTTGATGTATATAGAGAAAAGGGTTGGCCCAAGAATTGAACCCTGTGGCACCCCATAGAAACTGCCAGAGGATCGGACAATAGGCCCTCCGATTTGACACACTGAACTCTGTCTGAGAAGTAGTTGGAGAACCAGGCAAGGCAGTCACTTGAGAAACCAAGGCTGTTGAGTCTGCCAATAAGAATGCAGTGATTGACAGAGTCGAAATGTAGTGTATCTATTAAGCTTAAATGCTTAATAGGTACACTTACTCTAGTTTATCTGAGAAGGTGGTGTAGTCTGAACAGGAGGTGAATACCGTTACCAGGATATACAGTTGAAGTCGGAAGTTTACATACACCTTAACCAAATACATTTTTAACTCAGTTTTTCACAATTCCTGTTGTTCTGGGATTGATTTGCACTTTTCGCACCAAAGTACGTTCATCTCTAGGAGACAGAACGGGTCTCTTCCTGAGCGGTATGACGGCTGCGTGGTCCCATGGTGTTTATACTTGCATACTATTGTTTGTACAGATGAATGTGGTACCTTCAGGTGTTTGGAAATTGCTCCCAAGGATGAACCAGACTTGTGGAGGTCTACAATTTTTTTTCAGAGGTCTTGGCTGATTTCTTTTGATTTTCCCATTATGTTGAGCAAAGAGGCACAGAGTTTGATGGTAGGCCTTGAAATACATCCACAGGTACACCTCCAATTGACTCAAAGTATGTCAACTAAACTATCAGAAGCTTCTAAAGCCATGACATCATTTTCTGGAATTTTCCAAGCTGTTTAAAGGCACAGTCAACTTAGTGTATGTAAACTTCTGACCCACTGGAATTGTGATTATAGTGAATTGTAAGTGAAATAATCTGTCTGTAAACAATTGTTGGAAAAATTACTTGTCATGCACAAAGTAGATGTCAAAACCGACTTGCAAAAACAATAGTTTGTTAACGTGAAATCTGTGGAGTGGTTGAAAAATACATTTTAAATTCAGGCTGTATCACAACAAAATGTGGAGAAAGACAAGGGGTGTGAATACTTTCTGAAGGCACTGCATATGTAAGTGTTTAAGGCGTTGGAGGAGGAACAGACGTCAGCTTACCTTTTCACAGATGTTCTCTACCTGTGTTGACCATCTTAGATTTCCTTGGAATGCACTTGGATAAGAGCGTCACTCTGGATAAGAGCGTCTGCTATAAATGACCAAAACGTTGATGGAAAAAGTAATGAACAACAGGCCTCAATCCAATCTGTGGGAATGTTATGATACTGTCTTACAGGTCAGTGCTGACGTACTCCCGCATCGGGGGCCACGTGAAGACGTTGACCTTCTGTCAGGGGTCACACTACCTGGCTGCTGCCTCAGACAACGGTTCCATCCAGCTCCTGGCCATTGAGGCCAACAAGCCCCCCAAATCACCCAAAGTTAACCCCTTTCAGACCAGGTATGTACTACCCATCATGGCTTTATCAAGTATAAATTTGGTTTTATTTACTGTAGTTGATATAATTATTATTTTTTATTATTATTTATTGGATTTATATACCAACTGAGGTACTCCAAGCGCTTTACATAGTAGGTGGAAACTCACCTCATCCACCACCACACATTAACTGTTATATCGACTGTCCTCACAGGTTCCTGGACCAGAAGGATGACGGCTGTGTGGTGGACATCCACCATTTTAATTCTGGAGCCCAGTCTGTGCTGGCCTACGCCACGGTGAACGGCTCCCTGGTGGGCTGGGACCTGCGCTCCAACTCCAATGCCTGGACCCTCCACCACGACCTTCGTCTGGGCCTCATCACCTCCTTCACCGTGGACATGCACCAGTGCTGGCTCTGCCTGGGTACGTGGGTGTTGGTGTGAGCACGTGGGTGGATGTGTGCGTGGGTCGTGTGTGGTGCATGAATTTTTTTTTATTAATTTTGTCTGAGGCCTCCCGAGTGGCGCAGCAGTATAAGGCACTGTATCGCAGTGCTAGCTGCGTCACTACAGATCCTGGTTTGATCCCAGGCTGTGTCGCAGCCGGCCGCGACTGGGAGACCCATGAGGCGGCACACAATTGGCCCTGCGACTCCTGTGGCTGGCGGGGTCGCCAAGTGTACATGTTTCCTCCGACACATTGGTGCGAATGGCTTCAGGGTTACGCGAGCATTGTGTCAAGAAGCAGTGCGGCTTGGCGGGGTCGTGTTTCGGAGGACGCGCGGCTCTCGACCTTCGCCTCTACCGAGTCCGTACGGGAGTTAAAGCGATTGGACAAGATTGTAACTATCAATTGGATATCACGAAATTGGGGAGAAAAATATATATATAAATACAAAAACTGAAAACTTTATTGCACAGAGTTGTGACTTATCTGACATGCTCTTATCAGGAGCCAACTGAATCCCATTCTGATTCTTCCACAAACAGGTACAAGCAACGGCACTATGGCATGCTGGGACATGCGGTTCCAGCTCCCCATCTCAAACCACTCACACCCTGCCCGAGCACGAATCAGACGGTTGCTCATGCACCCGCTCTACCAATCGTCTGTCATCGCTGGTGAGACTCAATGTCATCATAATTTGTATCTTTATTAACGAAAACTCTTTGAGGGGCAATTCAAACTATTATTTGTGTATTTTGTTGCTGTTTTGTAGCTGTCCAGGGCAACAATGAGGTATCCATGTGGGACATGGAGACTGGGGACAGGAAGTTCACCCTGTGGGCCAGCTCTGCTCCCCCTCTCTCAGAGATGCAGCCGTCCCCCCACAGTGTTCATGGGATCTACTGCAGCCCTGCAGACGGGAACCCCCTCCTCCTAACAGCCGGCTCTGACATGAGAATCAGGTATGGTTGCTATACTCTCGACTGGACTAACACCTTTCTGATATTTAACCCAATTCTGACCACGTGTGTTTACCGGATGACGTTTTAAATTTGTGTTTGACAATGTGGCTTAGCCAAGAAGTGTGTTGGATGGTGTTTGTTTTGTCAGTTGTCTTTTTTTTCTATAGTGTGTGTGTATGTGTGTTATTCCCAGGTTCTGGGACTTGGCCTACCCAGAGAGGTCCTACATCGTGGCAGGTGGAGCCAATGAACCGCTGCACTGTCCCTCAGTCCTCTACAACCGCAAGATCATCGAGGGCACAGAGGTTGTACAGGTATGCCCTGATAGGACGGTGGCAGTGTATTCCTCTAAGCACCTGGTCCTACCATTTAATTTGCAGCATTATAAACATATATAAGTAAGAAACAACAGACAGATTGACCTACATTCCCTGTCCCGTCATTCCCTGCAGGAGATCCACAGCAAACAGAAGAGTGGAGCCACAGAGGACGCCCCCCGCAGGGGCCCCGAGTCCCTCCCCGTGGGCCACCATGACATCATCACTGACATCGCCACCTTCCAAACCACACAGGGCTTCATCGTCACTTCGTCCAGAGACGGCATCGTCAAAGTCTGGAAATAAACTGCCCCTTTCAGGCCCGCCCACTCTCGCCGACACACACACAACCACACAAGCCCTCAACATCTTCACCCGAGAGTTTTGATCTGCTGTTGTACATAGTATATTTTAAAGTTAATTAATATAAGAGAAGCTTCTAGAAATCCTGTCACAAAATATGAGTAGATGTTAACCCTTTGTTTGTAATGACATTCACGGAAGTCACAATTATGCAATGCCTGATATCTGTATGTTAAACTGTTTAAAAAGCAACTGTTGGAAGAAGTGTCAATAAAGTGCGGTATGATGATTGAACTCTTTATGAACTACTACTCTGAACAGTATGTAGTGTTTATTTAGCACTATAGTCTTCTCTCAAAGTTGTAACGTTAACCAACCAGGACGTGAACAGGACTGAAACCAACCGTGGGTGTGAAGTGTCCACATTCTCAAACCAGCTGTTATCCATGACAACAGTCACAAGTTTTATTTGTATTCAGGGCCCAGGCCCATAGCAGGCCCAATAGGCAGCAACACATCCATTCAGGGCCCAGGCCCGTAGCAGGATAATGAATAAATGAGGATTTTTGGTTCCACCTCCTCCATGCGTCACAGTGGGAACCACACATGCAGAGATCATCCATTCACCTACTCTGCGTCTCACAAAGACATGGCAGTTGAGTCCAAATTCAAGATTTTTGGTTCCATCAGACCAAAAGGACAGATTTCCACCAGTCTAATGTCCATTACTCATGTTTCTTGGACCAACCAAGTCTGTTCTTCTTATTGGTGTCCTTAGTAGTGTCAGCAGCGAGGTTTCTTTGCACAATTTGACCGTGAAGGCCTGATTCACACAGTTGATGTTGAGATGTGTCTGTTACTTGAAGTCTGTGAAGCATTTATTTGGGCTGCAATGTGAGGCTGGTAACTCTAATGAACCTATCCTCTGCAGCAGTGGTAACTAGGTAACTGGTTCTTCCATTCCAGTGGCGGTCCTCATGAACCAGTTTCATCATAGCGCTTGAGGGTTTTTGCGACTGCACTAGAAGAAACTTTCAATAGTTCTTGACATTTTCTGCATTGACTGACCTTCATGTCTTAAAGTAGTGATGGACTGTCATTTCTCGTTGCTTATTTGAGCTGCTCTTTACATAATATGGACTTGGTCTTTTACCAAATAGGGCTGTCTTCTGTATACCACCCGTACCTTGTCACAGCACAACTGATTGGCTCAAACGCATTAAGGAAAGAAATTCCACAAATTAAGACACCTGTTAATTGAAATGCATTCCAGGTGACTACCTCATGAAGCTGGTTGAGAGAATGCCAAGAGTGTGCAAATGGTGGCTACTTTGAAAATATATTTTGATTTGTTTAACACTTTTGTTACTACATGATTCCATATGTTTTATTTTATAGTTTTGATGTCTTCACTATTATGTAAAAAAATAGTAAAATAAAGGTGAGAAGGTGTGTCCAAATGTTTGACGGGTACTGTATATATACACACACACACGTATTTCCTTCTAATATTGTACATATCTCTGTGTCTTGATTGGCCTGGGCTATTGTTATGATTTCTTAATCTGGCCGTATCCATTCAGAATCTATATCAGTAGAATAAGGTCATAAGACCATGAAAAATAAACTGACCGCTAAGGAATATTTGCAGTTTTATTTTCAACACTTAGCACCAAGTGGTCAAGTTAGAGGAAACAGACACACAGTACAACAAATCCTATTTACAAACACTGAGCGGATGACATACAACCTGAATTTACAGCTACGGTTCACATCCAATCTCCAGAAGTTAACAGTACATTGCTTTTCATAGTGGGCTTTTTAACAGTGGTGGTAAAAGTACCCAATTGTCATACTTTAAAAGTAAAGATACTTTTAATTTAACGAGTACTTTTAGGTGTCAGAAAAAAATCTATGGAGTAGAAAGTACATGATTTTCTTTAGGAATGTAGTGGAGTAAAAGTAAAAGTTGTCAAAAATATAAATAGTAAAGTACAGATACCACTGCTTATTAAGAACCCTTACTATGACCGGAGTGGTGCTTGAGTTGGTTTGGTAGCTGTTGACCTGGGAAGTCCCATGTAGCTCAGATGGTAGAGCATGGCGCTTGCAACGCCAGGGTTCGATTCCCACGGGCGACTAGTATGAAGAAAGTATTAACATGTATGCACTAACTAACTGCAAGTCGCTCTGGATAATAGTGTCTGCTAAATGTAAAATGAAATGATTGTTGCATGACTACATGACTTAGGTCTGCTTGAACAGACTTGAATAAAATATAAAAATATTCATACTTCTGTGACAGCATTTATTACTAAGGATAAGGCCATAAGTTATTTACACAGACAGTGCTGTTTTTGATGCTCACACCTTGAGTGAGATGTTTGTTTGGCTGGTTTTCTGGCGTGATCTTCTTCAATTCAGCTCTATTCAGGGTTTTAGATGTGTGGAGTTGTACATTTTAACGCTTCCTCTTCAGACAGAGGCCTTCGCAAGCCTCCTGCGTCTCGAAGCGGTTACCGTTGCCGCCACATCCACCATACCAGAAACGGGAGCACTCACTCTGTGTCGTGTCAAAGTACCACTTCAGAGTGTAGTTCTGACAACCTCCCTCATCCTGTTTGAGGAAACATTCATCTGGGGAAGAGGAGGGAGAGGTAACGGGGCAAAGGAGAGAAATGGGAGAGAATTCAGGAGAAACAGAGAGGGGAGAGAGGGGAGAGGACAGAGCGAGGGGAGAGGACAAAGCCAAAGGTTGAGACTCATGCCTTTTACACTATTGTACAGACCCGAGTCTGCTGTCTTTCACATTTATTATTGCATACAAAATTAGAGAGATGTGGTCCTTACCCTGGTTAAGATCTATAGTTTCCTCTGTCCTCAGGAGGGATGTGTGATCTGTGAACACAGAACATTATAAGAAAATCTCTGGCGTAGTGCTGTGACTGCTGAAACAACTGAAAAAATGGCATCACATCTTTTGTCATTTCATTTCTGTAATTGCCATAATGCTTGAACAAGGTTTATTACAGTCGCTAATGTTAGGTGTTCAGCTCTTTCGAATTCTCTTGACGGAAAGCAACCTGATTTGAGAATGCAAATAGAAGGGGAGAGGACAGAGAGTTGTCTTCTCATGCAGCATGCATTGTTACATTTCAGTCATTTAGCAGACGATCTTATCCAGAGCGACTTAGTGCACTTTTTTCATACTGGTTCCCCATGGGAATCGAACCGAAAACCCTGGCATTGCAAGCGCCATGCTCTACCATCTGAGCTACCATTATGTACTTCAGCATTTAACAAACATTACAGCAGACGTTGTAATTCAGGTTGTTCCTAACAGAGCTCTATATCTATCATATCCACATGATGTTCAGTAGAGGTCGGGTTGGGTTGACTTACTGTAGAGGGCTGGGGTGACTTACTGTAGAGGGCTGGGGTGACTTACTGTAGAGGGCTGGGGTGACTTACTGTAGAGGGCTGGGGTGACTTACTGTAGAGGGCTGGGGTGACTTACTGTAGAGGGCTGGGGTGACTTACTGTAGAGGGCTGGGGTGACTTACTCTAAGTGCCACACGTCTCGAAACATTCGTTTTCCGTGCTAAAACGGTTGGCGTTACCGTCGCAACCGCCATACCAGAAGGGTGAGCATACACCGAGCGCTTTATTAAAGTGCCATCGCTGGGCATAGTCTCCGCAATTGGTGCCACGGTCGACATTGTTAGGTATTTTTAGTTAAAGCAGTAGTACATAATCCTAGGAGAGGTAACGTCATCTTTGGCATGAGTACATAATCCTAGGAGGGGTAACATCATCTTTGGCATGAGTACATAATCCTAGGAGGGGTAACGTCATCTTTGGCATGAGTACATAATCCTAGGAGGGGTAACGTCATCTTTGGCATGAGTACATAATCCTAGGAGGGGTAACGTCATCTTTGGCATGAGTACATAATCCTAGGAGGGGTAACGTCATCTTTGGCATGAGTACATAATCCTAGGAGGGGTAACGTCATCTTTGGCATGAGTACATAATCCTAGGAGGGGTAACGTCATCTTTGGCATGAGTACATAATCCTAGGAGGGGTAACGTCATCTTTGGCATGAGTACATAATCCTAGGAGGGGTAACGTCATCTTTGGCATGAGTACATAATCCTAGGAGGGGTAACGTCATCTTTGGCATGAGTACATAATCCTAGGAGGGGTAACGTCATCTTTGGCATGAGTAAATAATCCTAGGAGGGGTAACGTCATCTTTGGCATGAGTACATAATCCTAGGAGGGGTAACGTCATCTTTGGGATGAACTGTACTTCAACTCCAGAGGACTCTATTTGCAGGAGCAATTGGGTTGAACTGTTCACCTCCAGATACAACCCTATTTACAGGAATAGTTAGGTTAACTGTTAAAGCATGTAAGTCCTGTTGGGAAGTGATGTAGAGCCAGCGGGTGGCTCTGTTTTATTTTAGGAATGGTGGCTCTATTTTATTTTAAGAAGAGAGTTTGGCTGTGCCATTAGTGTCACCAAATAAGGGGAAAAAAACGAGAACATCAGGGGTTTTGAGACCAGGGTGGAGGAAAATAGAATGGGTGTAACCAACAGGAGGGATTAAATGTGTCTTATGAATAAACATTTAAGAACTGTATAAAAGCCATGAACTGAGAGATGTAAGTCAGTCTATCTGCAGGTTGACTTTTTATTGGTCTTGTAATAAAAGTCTATCTTGATTCTACAAACTCCAGAAGTGCTTTTATTTTTTAGTAAGAGGGAAGAGTTTTTTCCACCACAACATCCAACTTACAGTGTGCTGAAAGCAGAACAGGCGGGTTTGTGAACAGGGACGAAAGGCATGCAGCGACAAACTTAGACAGTGGGATACAAGGGGACACATGAGAGAGAGAAATAGAAGTTGTTATAACTGTGGGCTTACTGTTTACCATTTGAGTTTGGCTGTGGCCGGGGGGGTGAAGTGGCTCCATCTCCCCTGGAGAAGGCATGTATAAGGTCAACCTGGTCAAGAGCTGTCTGAGTCTGAAATACACCTGTGTGCTCCAGGAACTCCTCCTGCTTCTCTTCCATGTACTTCTCCTCTTCCTCTGTCCACACATCCCACTCCGCCTGTCCTTGTCCCTGTCCAACCATCAGCTCACACTTGAGTTTGAGATGGGCTGGAGGGTAGTTGTTCATTCCCTCTGAAATAGTGAGGGAGGAGTGAGATGTTAAGACACAGTAGAACACACAACAATAAATAATTGATCAGAACACATGTTAAAATGTATGATCTGTTCTGGCATAATTATCTCTCCCTCAAGAGACAACCAGATGAAGCATGTTAGTGTTCCTTACTGCTGAGGACCCCAAGGAAGGCTCTGAAGAATCGCTGTGCGTAGCCTCTCTCCCATTCCTTCACGTGCCCCAGATGGAGTAGGTGCTGCTCTGACGGCGTGCTCACCAACTCCTCCACCTGGGTTCTGTTATAATGGTCGCCCACCGTGATCACAAACAGGGAAACACCCTGACACTTGGCCTTCTGGGAAATGTAGGCCAGCTTGGCCTGGTCCCAGTGGGCCATCTCGGCCCCCACCACAGCCAGCACCACTCTACTCTTCCTGGGCCTGGTAGCCTTGAGGAACACCTCGGTCAGAGCGTACTCCAGGGTATGCCCCAGAGACGACACTCCTCCCTGCTGCTGCATGTTCCTCAGGTGTGTCTCTAGACCGATGTTGTTGTGGTACTTCTGCAGGTTAAACTCTACCTTGAAGGCCTGGGAGGTCTGGGTGAGCAGAGAGCCACTGGTCTGGAGTAGGGCCACCCTGGCCCGGCCGTCAGCCACGCTGGGTTTGGGGCTCCAGGCTACTTGCTTTACCACTGAGCCCAGAAGCTCCTGGACACCAGCGTACTGGTCGGCCCGGATCTCCCTTGAATCGTCCACCACCAGGGTCAGGTCCATATCCACCACCAGGGGCCGCTGAGTGTCAGTAAAGTCACACTCCTGGGCTGGTTTACAGTGGTCTGATGGACACAGAACCAGAGCTTAGAGATAGTAGTAGTAGTAGAAAACGGTTTTATTTATGCCCAAGGGGGCATTGGTTCTACAGCAGAATCAACCATAAAAACAAGACATACATTGACACCAAATAAGACTAAAGTTTCTGTGAATCAACTGCTGGAATACAGTAAATCAAAAGGAAATATTTCGTCCCTGTGTGCTTACCATAGCAGATGACGCATTGTTTGATTCTTGTCAGCACAGCATTTTGGTCCTGTGACCTATCCACCAGCCGAACAAGGATGAAGCTGCCCGTGTCATCAGCCTGCGCCACAACAAAACAAAAACATACATGGGCTGGATTTCAATCCACCAACCTTTCTGCTGCCTCTGTTCACTACCCCTTCCCAGAAAGCATCTGTTTGTAATTGTACCTCAAAAGCCCGTTGAACATTGGGGGCGTTCCTCATGGCGATGACAGCAGGAGCGATGTTCAGGGCCTTGAACTCCATGGCGGCCGTGATGATGGCAGCGCTGTCCACAGAGGGCCCGTTAGTGAAGAACACAGCCACCTTCCTCATCGTCAACGCTTTACGGATGCGCTTGAAGACGTGGCGCCCCACAAAGCGCATGGCCTCCCCAAGATGGCGCCGGTTGGACGTTCGTTCCAGTGCGATGCTTCGGATGGCCTCCAACAACTCCCACTTGTGTTGGTAGTCCTGGAATCGGATCAGGTACTTGGTGGTGGCACTGTAGGACACCACGGCAACACGTGCACCCGTAGGGCAGTTGCTCTCGGCGATGGCAACATCGTCCAAAAGGGAGAGGAGAGTGGAGCGCATCCTCTCGAACGTGGCAGGCACCACATCCTGTGACATATCCAGAGCAAAGACCAGCTCTGTCGGGTAGGCTGGGCACACTGCCTGGCCTGGGGAGAGAGGGAGAGGGATGGAGAGAGGTAGAGAGAGAGAGAGAAGGGGAGAGACGGACAGAGAGAGGTGGGTGAGGGGGCAATAATAGAGATGAAAAACAACTATTTGTAATGACAACCATTCATAACATCACAGGTACATACATTAACTTGGACGATAAAGGGTTAAATGGAGACATACCTTGAGAGCATGCTGTTTGGGGGAGAGGAATATCCCAGTTTAGAGACGAAATTAGCAATGAATTCATCTTTGCTTATGAAAACATGACCTTAGCAGCATTAAAGGAATTGACACAGCTGATATTTTTCATACAAAAAATAGGAATACCAAGAGCTTACCACAGTTGTCACGGATATAGGTGGTCAGCTGGCATTCCTAGGGAGACAAATCAAATAACATGTTAAATAGCGCTCAAGACTCTATATAAAAAAGTTATAAATTGGAACAAAGATCAGACAGAATATACATACAGACATGGCTCTCTCTCCTGGTCTGCCTCTAGAGCCCTAGATAGAAATAGAGAACGAGTCATAAATGTAAACAGTGAATATCTTACCAATACTTTTAATGTAAAAACAACAATTAAAAACAATAATAAAAAAACAAAACACATGGAATTTGTAGTGTCCTTTTTAAATATCCAAAATCACAAATTATATACTAACAGTGTGTCCCGGTGGTCCAATGGATCCAGGGTCTCCTGACTCACCCGATCTGCCCGAGTTCCCCTGGTTCAATCACAACGTAACATAGGGCCAATTTAACAGAAGATTTGTATACACGTCAACACATATCAGTACCTGTGGCCCAAGTGAAAAACACAAGGTTTGAAGTACAGCCCCTCAGAATATAAGCAGTGGTGTTAGAATCTATGCTTGAGGCAAACTGCATATATACTACTATACAGTTTTGGTTGTGATACAGCCTGGATGCGAACCAGGGTCTGTAAACCAGGGTCTGTAATGACGCCTCTAGCATTGAGATGCAGTGCCTTCGACTGCTGCGCCACTCGGGAGCCACAAGTAGATAGTCTGTAGATGGTTTGTAGATTTTCAATAACTGTCAACAACAGCATTTACCTGTTGCAACCTCCACAACTACTTGTATTATTATTTGACCCTGCTGGTCATCTATGAACATTTGAACATCTTGGAGAAAGAACTGGCCTTAATGGCCATGAATTGTTATAATCTCCACCCGGCACAGCCAGAAGAGGACTGGCCACCCCTCAGAGCCTGGTTCCTCTCTAGGTTTCGCCTTTCTAGGGAGTTTTTCCTAGCCACCGTGCTTCTACATCTACATTGCTTGCTGTTTGGGGTTTTAGGCTGGGTTTCTGTATAGCACTTTGTGACATCGGCTGATGTAAAAAGGGCTTTATAAATACATTTGATGATTAACTAACCCTAGCCCTAACCCTTATTCTAAACCTAATCCTTACCCTAACTGTAACCTTAGCAAGCAGTTGCTTATCAACAGATAGTATGCCCATCTATAGAGCATCTTCACTGAGTGTACAAAACATTAAGGACACCTTGCTAGTATTGAGTTGCACCCCCACCATTTTGCCATCAGAACAGCCTCAATTCATTGAGGCATGGACACAAGGTGTCGAAAGCGTTCCACAGGGATGCTGGCCCATGTTGACTCCAATGCTTCCCACAGTTGTGTCAAGTTGGCTGGATGTCCTTTGGGAAGTGGACCATTCTTGATACACACAGGAAACTGTTGAGCGTGAAAAACCCAGCAGTGTTGCTGTTCTTGACACAAACCGGTGCACCTGGCACATACTACCATACCCTGATCAAAGGCACTTAAATCTTTTGTCTTGCCCATTCACCCTCTGAATGGCACACAAACAATCCATGTCTCAATTGTCTCAAGACTTTAAAATCCTTCTTTAACCTGTCTCCTCCCCTTAATATACACTGATTGAAGTGGATTTAACATGTGACATCAATACAGGATCATAGCTTTCACCTGGATTCACCTGGTCAGTCTGTCATGGAAAGAGCAGGTGTTCTTAATGTTTTGTAGACTGAGTGTATGGGACTATCCAAATAGTGTGACCAGTGTGACCATTTTGGGCACTAAAAACTTAGGCCCAGGTCTTCTAGCGATAGTGTGTGTGAGGCTCACCCCTCTGCCTTGGTTTCCTTTGGGGCCTGGACCTCCTTTGACTCCAAAAGCACCACTTTCACCCTGAAGACGACAAACAGGAAAAAGGTATTGTTTACGTTTTGTGAGCTTCAGAATGCAATGTCATGACTGGATTCCAGCCTTGTTCTCTTATTACAGTAACTGACCTGTAATCCAGGGTAACCATGGAAACCAGGCTCTCCCTTTTAAAGTAAACACAATTCACAAGGAATGATTTATTAGTGTCCATCAAACATGTCTGTAATACATATCTACTGTATATTAAAATCATTTCATTTGGATGAAAAGATAATGGGCAGCACAACCAGATCTGATTAGTGAAGGTGCTGGAGGGAAAAGACAACACTAGAGAAATAGGAAAAAGTCTCTGCACACTTCCTGTCAGATGCACATTTTATTTCATGTATCTGAGCTTTCGGTCAGTCGACCTTAATATGGATGAAAATATATGTTTTATTTGATCATCTACAAAGAACATTTACAAACGTTTCCAATTGCTCCAAAGTGGAAACAATGCACTCACCAATGTCTACTCACAGCTGTTGTTGATCTGAGTACTGAGTAAGTGTAGCTTACCTTCATTCCCTGGGGTCCGGGAGGTCCATGGCCGTCACTGCCATCAAGACCCTGTATCAAAGAAAACACACCATCACGTCCCATTCTTAAATGACCTTACAAACACATACAGTCATGCAGTGTGTATATGTATGTGTGTATGCAGGTTAAGTGTTGTAATGACAAGGCAACACCTTACCGGCATCCCTCTGGGCCCAAGTGTTCCAAGGGCTCCGGTGTCTCCGGGGTCCCCAGGTTGGCCCTGTGAGGAAACCACACAGTAGTTGATTGGAAGAAGGGCTATAAAACATTTTACAGGCATTTTTTTCATGTATACTTTTTGTGTCTATATATAGTAAGTTTCAGTTGCACTGCAGCCCTGGTAACAAATTGTCCTACCAAGATGGCTAATGTTTTGTATTGTAATGTATTATATAACTGTATTTACACCTTCTGTCCATTCATCCCTCGCCTTCCTATGGATCCTTTGCCACCCATAGTTCCAGGTGTTCCCTGAGGGAAAAGCCATTCATACACCATCATTACATGTCAACATCGCATAACAGTAGGATCTATGTATCAGGCATCCTCAATGTGGTCAGATGGGATGGAAGTAGAACGGTAGGAAAATTGACCTGAGGTCCAGGTAAACCCTGCAGGCCCCTGGGTCCGGGCTGGCCCAAGTCTCCTCTTATACCCTATGCACACAGGAGAGAAACATGTTCAGCAACAGTATCTGTGATATTGGGGGGACCGAAGTGCATCAGTAGTAGTATTACTGTGGCGTTGTGGAGGAGGGGAATGGGTATATATTACTTACCTGTGGTCCAGAAGGGCCAGGAATTCCTGGGAGTCCTACATCTCCTGGATCTCCTGGTGTTCCCTGGACACACACACACAAAGAACATACAAATGGGGACGTAAATGTAGATAGGTAGTAGTCCTAGGGACTGTTAAGTAAATGTAGATAGGTAGTAGTCCTAGGGACTGTTAAGTAAATGTAGATAGGTAGTAGTCCTAGGGACTGTTAAGTAAATGTAGATAGGTAGTAGTCCTAGGGACTGTTAAGTAGCCTTGTTGATAATACTGCCTACTGTACATTTGGACCAGGTAGACCTCTTCTTCCTTGAGGACCCTACAGAGCAGGAGATGGGACATAAGCATCACGTGACAATTTACCAAAAATGTGAGACAACATCACTGTTACAGGACAAGGACAGCTTAGCAGAAATGAAACTTCGCTCACTGGGTTTCCGACGATTCCGCTTTCTGCTCGACTACCCTCTTCTCCTGGGTCTCCCTGTCAGTGTGGAAAGGAAAGCAAGAGAGAAAATAGTGTGTTTGAGGGAGAGAATAACAGCAGTGTTATCAGCCTCCAGGACGGTTAGTGAATAATCCTGCGTTACTCACTAGAAAGAGCCAGTCAAACTGATCTGGTGCAAGCAAATGATTCTTAGATCAGTACATTGACAGTGGCCAACTACATGCTACATACCGGTAACCCTGGGTTTCCCCTTCCTCCTTTGGGACCCGCGACAATGCTGTCCACTCCAGAGTCTCCCTAAAAGACCAGACTAACTTTTAGTAGCAGTTAATAAATAATATATAGAAACACTGCATTCATTACAGTCTAAACCACATGTAGCAAACTCATTCCAAACTCACTCAGAGTGTCTGGGGTTTTTCACTACTCCCTTGTACTTGATTGATGAATTAAGGTTGCTGATTAGTAAAAAAAAAAAAAAAAAAAAAAAACTCCCCCACCTGGTTGTCTAGGTCTTAATTGAAATGAAAAACCTAAAACCAGCAGGCACTAAGCCCTAAAACATTTAAATAATTTTCACTATTAAATGGGGTCCATATTTTATGTGACTTACAGGGTCACCTCTAAGTCCACGCTGCCCCTTCACTCCCGGCTCTCCTATGAAGCCGCTGTTTCCCTGCAAGAGAATCCACCATCAAAAGGTTAGACATTAGAGAGGAGAATCAAGTAAGAGAAGGATATTGGTGACATAGGAGAACGACATTAGTGACATAGGAGTAGTATATTGGTGACATAGGAGTAGTATATTGGTGACATAGGAGTAGTATATTGGTGACATAGGAGTAGTATATTGGTGACATAGGAGTAGTATATTGGTGACATAGGAGTGGCATATCGGTGACATAGGAGTGGCATATCAGTGACATAGGAGTAGGATATTGGTGAAATATATGTAGGATATGAGAGGATGTGTTTACTGGGCTTCCTGGGTTTCCTCTCTCTCCTGCAGCTCCAACTGTTCCAATCAGACCCTGTTCACCGTCAACCCCATCAAGGCCATGTTCTCCATCATCACCCTGCCAAGGTAATGTTCACACTGATTCAGAACACACTCAACAACAGCAGACGCTTACATCCACACAATGAAAAAAAGAACACCATGGTGAACCTGGTTTTCCATCAGTAAAGACAAAATATCTACAGTAGTATACTGCACATAGAAAGGTTTATACTTTACACTACATTTAGCTGTGTGAATGTGGTATCAACAGCCTCATACACTTACTCTGTTCCCTCTGTAGCCGCTTGAGCCCTGTAAGAAAGCAGAGTCAGAGATCAGATGGGATTATTATAGACTGGTAACTCCCCTGTATTATGGTTCAGAGATCAGATGGGATTATTATAGACTTGTAACTGCACCGGGTCATAGTTCAGAGATAAAATGAGATTAGATTATTTTAGACAGGTAACTGCCTCGTGTTATGGTTCAGAGATCAGATGGGTTTATCTTGGACAGGTAACTTCCCCTAGAGTCATGGTAATCTGTGATCTAAAAGCAGATGTCGGGAAGACATCCAATGGGAAACATTCCAGACACATCTGCTCACCTTGAGGCCTCTCTTCCCAGGACAGCCTTGTAGTCCCTGTGGGCCAGTGGGACCTGGTGGACCTCTCTCACCCTGTGGGAAATCGGTTTAAAGGTCAAAGGTCATAGTTTATTAAACTGACTTGTAGACCTTGCCCACAATTCATACGTTTTGATTAGTCAGATGTCTGAATACCATACTGAGAACTATTCTTCCCTCCCTGAAAACCCACACTTACAATTCCCCCCTCCTCGCCAGGGAAGCCAGGGTGTCCTTTCAGTCCTGGCTGACTCTGTTAGGAGAGAAAGGAAGAACAAATTAGGAAACTGAACCTGGCAAAGGGAGGAATGAGGAAGTACACAGACCCACATCTTCTTTACAGTACATATACCCACATCTTCTTTACAGTACACAGACCCACATCTTCTTTACAGTACATATACCCACATCTTCTTTACAGTACACAGACCCACATCTTCTTTACAGTACATATACCAACATCTTCTTTACAGTACATAGAACCACATCTTCTTCACAGTATAAACACCCACATCTTCTTCACAGTATAAACACCCACATCTTCTTCACAGTATAAACACCCACATCTTCTTTACTGTACATACACCCACATCTTCTTTACTGTACATACACCCACATCTTCTTTACTGTACATACACCCACATCTTCTTTACAGTATATCAGTGTTCAATTACTGTGTCAAGTCTCATCTAAAATACTGTATCATTTTATAAAGAAAGCTCACCTTTGTGCCTGGGGCTCCTCTGTTGCCACGGATACCCTCCTGTCCAGTGCACTTACACATCACATTACAGCACTCCCTCTCAGCCACTGTGTCCTGGAGGGAGAAAACAACGTGTTATGTGTTATGCAATCCAATAATGTCATATGTTGACATACCCTCATAATTGGAGACACTTTTGGAGGCACTCATCTCAAATGCCAATCTAAAAACAACCACTAATGTCACTACTCTGTTTTTCTTGTCTCCAGTGGCTCCTGTTGCTAAGTACATTTCTAGCAAGTGACGACTCTATTTCACGGTGTACTATATCTAATTTCCCATGACCCCAGAGTTCGTTTTGATACTTCCAACCTGGCATGCCGAAACAGGAACACAATTCCTTTCCATCCTTTCTGACATCATCCTTCAACAGCGTCACTTAATCCCCTTTTCTATCAATGTACAGTGTGACCCCAAATACTCAGACACATCAGAAATACTTCTCTAGCCCTAATGCTGGGAATATGACTGGAAATAGAATTACTGTAGATAAAGACATAAAGGACTTACATGTCAGCCCAAAGAGTCTTAGCCAGTCTAAGTGACGTAAAGTGTTATTAGAACACGGGGAGACATAACTAAAAGGGTTGAACGACTTACTATTTGTGTCAACAAGATATTTCCCACATTGTGCATGCCTATGTTGAGTGGCTGCTTGAAGCCAAATCCTCGCCCAAACTCCACCATCTGAAGAAGGTTGGCATTTTGGACCCCTTCTAAGGCGACTGTAAGCAGGGCGTTGATACCTTTTCCTGAAATGTGACACGGAAGACCAAGATAAAAGTACAACCGATTTTAATGTTAATTTTTGTCTCATGAATGTTTTAAAATGTGTCAATTTCTGCAGGTTTCCCCTGGTTCATTAACCTTCAGTGCGGAGAAGTTCCGACTCTTGCTCCAGTTTCATCACGTCATCATCGAGTCCGTCTGAGAAGATCACCAGCACCTAAAGGACATAGTAGTTGTGACATCGTTATTACAATGTGATATAACCAACTAAATATGTTAAGAAATGTACATTTTTGGAGTCTGGGATCAACCACACAGGAGACGTAGTGTTTGGGCCCACCTTCACGCCAGCATTGGATTTCTGGAACTTATCGCGGAAGGAGCGCAGGAGGAAGGAGTTGAAGTATGTCTTCTGAGAGGTCTGCAGGGCCATAACCTTCTCCACAATCTTCTCATCGTACTTCTCAAAGTTGAAGTCGTAGAGAACCTTTCCGTTCTGCTCCACCACGCGGAAGCCAATGTTAGTCTCAATGGGACCAGCTCCCGCCACGCAGCACAGGCCCTTCAGGCTGGACACATAGCGAATGATCTGTGGCAGGAAGGCCTGTAGCTGGGCTTGGCCATCGAAGAGCCGCTGGGCTGTGGCCCTGCGTGTAATATCAAACCCCATGGCGATGTCTATGGTGCAGCCTATTGAACACAGACACACTCATTATTACTTGTCATCCAAATGACCCCCTTTAACAAGTCCAACAGCTTTCTGTGTTAGGTTTACTGCAGGATAATATGAGAGACAATGTAAAATAGCCTGTTTTAAAAACACTAACAAGCATTCTTTGATGAGGGAGAGACAGATAGACTGAGAAGAAATACTGGCAACTCACCCGCTTCTATATCTACTGATATGGAGGAGCATATAGTATCCACCACATGATTCTTGATCTTGTCCAGGCTTGCAAAGTTCTGTACAGAGAAGACTCTTTGCGGGTTGAGAGTGATTTGCCCAAGCTCAACAGGTTTGTGGTCTTTCCCTATACCGATGGCAAACACCTCAATGTTCATGTCCTTGAGCTCCTTTGCTGCATGCACAACAACATCATCTGAATGCCCGTCTGTGATCACAACCAGGTTCTGAGAGACCTTGGCATTGATACGGCTTCCTCTAGCTGGTTGGAAGTACTCCGTACGGACGTAGTCCAGGGCCTTTCCGATGTTCGTTGTGTAACTAATCTGCCTCATATTGTTTATCTGGTTGTTCACCTCTGCTTCTGTGTAATACTCATTCAAGAAGAACTCCTTTTGCGGATCACTGCTGAACTGGGCGACTCCCACCCGGAAGGACTGCTCTGCAATGTTGAAGCTGGAAACAAGGTCTGAGGCAAACTTCTTCATGATAGTGAAGTCGGTGGTGCTGATGCTCCCTGAGCTGTCAATCAACAAGACCAGATCCCCCTGCGTTTTAGCACAGACTGAGAGGAGAAGAGAAGAGGTCAGATCATGTTGAACAATCTAATTTCAACATGCTTGTGCTACAAGGCTTTGTGCCTTCAGCTTAGATGTTTTTACAGTTGCATTCTGTCTTACCTGGTTTGCTGGTCTTGCAGAATTCAGAGGAAATATTTTTATGCAGTGTGGCTAGTTTATGGAAGTCATCCACAAAGAAAACCTTATTCGTTTCCCCTGACATGAGCTCAAGCTCTTGCTTATTTGCTCCAACCACTCCGATGCTATAGACTATGATCCCATTGTCCCGTAGCTCCTTGGCTGGCCCAGTTAGGTCATCGGGGTCAGTAGCCTCACCATCTGTGATCACCATTAGCCACTGAGGGACATTTAGGGCCTTTCGCCCACCGTACTGTGCATCAAAATAACCCAAGGAATACTTGAGAGCCTTTCCAGTGTAAGTGTCTCCACTGGGCTCTTTAAGCTTTGTGATAGCACTATTGACGTCTCTCTTAGATTTGTATTCGTTGAGTGTGAATATAGACTTGGGATCGTCTGAAAAGACAATCAGACCATAACGTGTCTGCTTCTCCCCAACAGAAGTTTCATTGACCACGGACATCATGAACTTTTTCATGATGGCAAAATTCTCTGAGCTGATGCTGGTGGAGCCGTCCACCAAGAAAATAATGTCTGCGATCTCCGTCCTCACACACTCTGGTGGAAGAGAAGAAGAAAGAGAGGAAAAGATCAATGTCAAATCTAAGAAATTTGAACACATTGCTGCTTTTAAGTAATGTTTTGTGAACCAAGTGGCACTCACCTCTCTCCGGATCACAGATTGCCAATGCCAGTTGGCTCTCCAAAGCCTTGAGTGCATCAAAGTCCCTCTCGGAGTAGACCCTCTCCTGTGCGCCACTGATCTCCAGCAGCTGTGTATTGTTGGCATTGAACACCCCAATGGCATAGATGATCACACCCTTGCCTTGAAGTTTCTTGGCAGGAGCCCATACTTCATCTTGCGCCTCGCCATCGGTTACGACAAACAGGAACTTCTTCACGTTAGTGCGCCCCCCTTTCGGTGGGTCAAAGAACTGCGAGGTGTAGGACAGGGCTTCACCGGTGTGTGTGCCCCCGCCTAACTGTTTCATCATTTGTACACCCTGCAACATGCCTGCCTTATCGTTATGCTCGTTGAGAGGGAAGATCACCTGTTGGCTGGTGCTGAACTGTATGATGCCCACGTGCACTTTATCCAGTCCTATGACGGATTTGTTGATGATGGATTGCATGAAGAGCTTTATCTTCTGGAAGTCTTCATTGTTGATGCTCCCTGAGCTGTCGATCAAGAAGAGGACATCCCCCTGCATGTCCTTGCAAACTGTGAAAAGAGAACAAATATTCATTTTGCTGTTGTTATAACTCAGTGTGGGCTCATAATCAATCCTTGGCAAGAGATGAGGTGTTTCATATTTTTACTGAAATCACGCAACACTTAAAAACAATAGAGATTGCCTTACTATCAGGGGAGCAGATATCTGTGATGATGTCATTTTTTATTGGTTTCAGAGCGTCAAAGTTGTTGACAAAGAACTTCTTCTCTTGGCTGCCAGCAATCTCCAGCAGCTGTGTATCATTGGCTTGCTTCACCCCAATGGCATATATAGTGACGCCCTGCGCCCTCAGCTTTGCGGCTTGATCCTTCACGTTGTCTTGAGACTCCCCGTCCGTGATGACAATAAGGTACTCGCGAACCTTTTGACTACGGGTGGCCTTAGCCCGATCAAAGTAGGGACCCATAGAGGTCAGCGCTAATCCGGTCCTTGTCCCGCCTCCAAGTTGGATGATACCATCCACCGCCTTCTTCACTGAAGGTTTGTCAGGGTAGGTTGTCAAGTCAAACTCAAGAGCTGGTGTATCAGAGAACTTTACCACACCCACACGGACATGATGCTGCCCGATGTGGAATGTGTGTATGAATTCGTTAATAAACTTCTTCATGTCAGTAAAGTCTGGATAATCAATACTCCCTGAGTGGTCGATCAGAAAGAAGATGTCTGCTTCATCTGTCTGCATACAGCCTAGAATCGAAAGAGAAAAGAAAGCACTAGTGTTATCTCCTACACTACATTACATCTTTATCAACATTCCTCTACAAATTAAACAGCAAGAAGCATTGGTGGACTCCATTTGATCTCACTTTGCTTGGCAGTGTATGTCCTTGCTTTGTCTTTGACTGCTTTTTTGATGATGTTATAGCACACGCTCTTCTTCAGGCTCTTCTCCAGGGTCTTGAGCTTGGCAAAGCTGTCCACATTTAATACGTGCTTGTTAGGGGGATCTGAAGCCATCTGTCTCAGCTCGTTCTCGTCAGCATCCTTGATCCCCACTGCGTAGACAGTGACGCCAGCTCGGCGCAGTGCAGCGGCATGAGAAGTTACGTTGTCCTGGGACTTTCCGTCAGTGATGACTATCGCCACCTGCTGCACCCCCTGTTCTTTCCGGCTGCCCCTCTCCTTGATAAACATATTCTCCCTGGCATACACCAGGGCCTCGCCAGTGTACGTTTGACCGCGGCGGTAGGGCAGGATCTTGATGAACTGAAGGATATTACTTTTTTCTTGGAAGGTATTGAGGTAAATCTGAGCCGAGGCTTTGTTGCTGTAGAGGACGATGCCCACTCTCACCCTGTTGGAGTCCATATCCAGGCCGTCCACTATCTTGTGGATGAATCCACGAACCAGCTGGAAGTTTGCAGTTCCAATGCTCGAAGATTCATCAACTATAAACACAATGTCAGCCAATGAAGCTTCACTGCAGTCTGCAATAGAGGGGAAATTGTTAGTCAACAGCAATCCTTTATGCGTAAATGAGCAGTTATTTCACAGGAGATCAGATATTTACTTAATTCAGCAAAAATCCCCAAATGGAAAGCCCTTACCGTCAGTCACAGTGACCACCTCTTCAGTCTCAAAGACAGTCTTTAGCATGGAGGCGATAGGTGTAGTCTGGTAAAAGAATGGCGAGGTGGCCATTACTTTTAGCTCTGGAAGTGTAGATTCACCCAACCCAATGGACACAATGGTTGTCCCTTCAGATTTGATAGTACGTGCCATCTTCATCACGTTATCCTTCGAATCCCCGCCTGTCACCGTGACTAGAAACTGGCGGTAGCCTTGTTCGCTACGGCCACCAGACGCTGTGGTGAAGAAGTGTGCGTGGGCGTATTCCAGGGCATCGCCTAGGTGGCGAGGCCTGTTGGGGCGCAGCAGCAGCCTGAATTTCCTGAGAGCCGCCATGTACTCTTCCTTGGTGTTGTGGGTGTTCAGTAAGAACTCCATCTTGGTGTCCTGGGCAAACTGGGCCAGACCCAGGCGTATGGTTTTACTGCTCGGGTTGAGTTGGTTGACCAGTCGGATCAGAAGGGTTCTGACCTGCTGGAAGTCTGCATGCGTCATATTGCTGTCCACCAGGAAGAAGATGTCAGAGAACTTTGGGACCAGAGCTGAAAACATATTAAAAACAAAGAAATAATCATTTTTATGACAGCAATTTTTAGAAATTGTGTTTTTAATGTTGACGTTATGTTGGCACAAGTGGCAGTTATGTCTGCCTCTCAAGGTTGCATACTTTTGTTTAGAATGGTATCCCATAGTACAACTATAGCAAGTCACTTGGATTAGATGCTTTGCAAGTCCAACAGTCACCATTTGTTACAACATACAGTATGTCAACTTATAAAAGTCCCTTACCCATCCTCTGGTTCTCCATGGAGACACAGACAGTCTGCAGCAGACCCTGAGAAAGTGTTTGTAGGCCCTGGAAACTTTCGATGCTGACAAGGAAATGCTCATGGGGCTTGTTTGCGATAGCCTTCAGCTCGTTGATGTCAGCTGCCCCCACTCCAATAGCAAACACAATGACCCCTTGCTGCCTTAGCGCTTTGGCTGGCAGCACTACGTCATCTGCAGACTCCCCGTCGGTGAGCACCACAGCAATCTGAGGCACCCTCTGATCAGCGCGGCTCCCGTTGGCCGTGGTGAAAAACTCTTCCCGAAGGACGGTAATGGCTTTGCCGGTGGCTGTGCCTCCACCGAGCTGTGGAAGCCTGTCCACTTGCTCCAGTAGGGTCCCTTTGTCCATATATTCCCCCAAATTGAATTGCTTCTGGATCTCGTTACTGAACTGGGCCAGTCCTACACGAACCTTGTCCGCACCAATATCCAGCCCCTCGATGAAGCTGTGGAGAAACCTCCGAACCTCCTTGAAGTTAGTAGGGCTGATGCTGGTGGAGCCATCCACAAGGAACACAATGTCAGCCATTGTGGCGTTGCGGCACTCTGGGGACGAAGGAAAATAATACTTAATGTAGTTTATTTATAAATAATATTTTTCAAATGGAAACAATGAATACACTGTTATAGTACCTTGGACCACATGGGAGATCGGTCTCTTTGCCTCATCTACGGTAGTACACAGCACCTGGACGAGGCTCTGGGAGATCCCCTGCAGCGCGGCAAAGTCTGACACGCTGTACACGTGCCGGTCATGAGGCGTAGTGGCAATCTCCTTCAGCTGATCTTCGTCTGCTTCTTTGATCCCGATGGCGTACAGTGTGATGCCCCGCTTCTTCAGCTCAAGGGCATGCAGCCCCACGTTGTCCTGCGATTCACCGTCAGTGATCACCACGGCGATCTGGGGCACGTTCTCGTTCACCCGGCTCCCGGCTCGGTCAACAAAGAGTTTGTTCAGCAGGAAGTCCAGGCCCAGGCCCGTCTTGGTTCCACCGCCCATATAAGGCAGGGTGTTGATGTACTGCAGGATGTCCTGTTTGTCCTGGAAGGTGTTGAGGAGGAACTCTATGCGTGCCGTGTTGCTGTACTGGACCAGACCGATGCGCACCTGGTCGGGGGCCACGTCAAAGCTGTTGACCAGCGTGTACAAGAACTGGCGGATCTGCTTGAAGTTCTCTGAGCCGATGCTCCATGAGCCGTCCACCAGGAAGACGATGTCGGCCACGGCCTCTTCCTTGCAGACTGGGAGGGGAAGAGAACAGTTGTCAGCCAATGGAATTCCTTAGAAGTGTCTAAACAACAAGGTTTTCTGTGCATGGGATGAGCAATGAAAGCAATTAATCAATCAATCGATTAATCAAATATTATTTGTATAGTGCTTTTATAAAAACATTTCTGATAAAGAGTTGGTTGTAACTTTTTATTTGTGTGGTATTTATTCAATGCTTCTCTGTTTATGTCTTTCTGGACTGTGGTCTGCATTCTGGAAAGATTCAGGTGTCAGGAGACAAACATGCTTACCTGTTTTTTGTCCTCCGTTAACCAGAAAACATGCTGCTATGGTGAAGATGGCCAGGAGGCCCTGGGTCCCCTCCATGATGGAATGTTTCTCTAGTTTCTCTCCTTGAAACACAAACATGGACAGATCAACTGTTGGAACACAGAGAGTTGCTGTTTATCAGATCAAGTTGTGTTGACAACAGATTCAACTGAAATGTGGTTAGATCGAATTTAAACATAGCATCATGTGACATCCTACAAATCACAGGAACATGTCAAGAAATCATTCAAGCCTTCATTTAGAAATGTTTCTTACATCATAACAGAGGGCCTATTGTCCGATCCTCTGGCAGTCTCTATGGGGGTGCCACAGGGTTCAATTCTTGGGCCAACCCTTTTCTCTATATACATCAACGATGTCGCTCTCGCTGCTGGTGACTCTCTGATCCATCTCTACGCAGATGACACCATTCTGTATACATCTGGCCCCTCTTTGGACACTGTGTTTACTAACCTTCAAAAAAGCTTCAATGCCATACAACACTCCTTCCATGGCCTCCAACTGCTCTTAAACGCTAGTAAAACTAAGTGCATGCTTTTCTATCGAACGCTGCCAGCACCCGCCCACCGGACTATCATCACTACTCTCGACGGGTCCGAATTAGAATACGTGGACACCTACAAATACCTAGGCATCTGGTTAGACTATAAACTTAACTTCCAGACTCACATCAACCATCTCCAATGCAAAATTAAATCCAGAATTGGCTTCCTATTTCGCAAACAAAGCCTCCTTCACTCATGCTGCCAAACATGCCCTTGTAAAACTGACTATCCGATCCTTGATTTCGGCGATGTCATTTACAAACTAGCCTCCAATACTCTACTTAGCAAATTGGATGTAGTCTATCACAGTGCCATCCGTTTTGTCACCAAAGCCCCATACACTACCCATCACTGCGACCTGTATGCTCTCGTTGGCTGGCCTTCATTATATATTCGTCGCCAAACCCACTGGCTCCAGGTCATCTATAAGTCTTTATTAGGTAAATCCCCGCCCTATCTCAGCTCACTGGTCACTATAGCAACACCCACCCGTAGCATGCGCTCCAGCAGGTATATCTCACTGGTCATCCCCAAAGCCAACACCTCCTTTGGCCGCCATTCCTTCCAGTTCGCTGCTGCCAATAACTGGAACGAATTGCAAAAATCCTTGAAGCTAGAGGTTCCTATCTCCCTCAATAACTTTAAGCATCACCTGTATATAGCCCTTCTGTAAATAGCCCACCCTACTACCTCATCCCCTTATTTATTTTTGTTATTTTCACAAGTCTTGCACTCCAGTATCTCTATTTGCACATCATAATTTGCACATCCTTCATTCCTGTGTTAATGATGATAATCTGTCATTTATTTCACCACTATGGTCTGTTTATTGTCCTACCTCCTAACCTTACTGCATTTTGCACTACAGTTTGCACTCTGTATATAGATTTTCTATTGTGTTTTTGACTATGTTTTGTTTACTGTGTAACTCTGTGTTGTTTTTGTCGCACTGCTTTGCTTTGTCTTGGCCAGGTCGCAGTTGCAAATGAGAACTTGTTCTCAACTGACCTACCTGGTTAAATAAAGGTGAAATAAAAAAAATATAAAAAAATGTACGGGATTACAAAAAAAAAAACACTAACTGTAATCCTGTTAGGTTACCAGCAAAAATATTGTAATCAGATTACAAAAACTACATGATTACTTTGAGAATTACTTTAAATTCAAATAGGATGTTTGTGAAAAAAAATCTTTAACATTTCTATTTTCTCAATGATATTCAAATCAGCATTGAAAAAAAGGCGTACATTTAAGTTTGTTCCACCTGACTGAGCCTGAACACAATTCAGAGACCACTATGATGTCAGAGACCACTATGATGTCAGAGACCACTATGATGTCAGAGACCACTATGATGTCACACCAAATGTGTTTGATGGATTGCCGGAAAAGAGCAGAAATAGGCTTTTGTAGGCTACAGTCCAAACTATGTTTTCCAATGGTGCAACTGCTGTCAGCATCCAAAGACTATCCAACTTCAATAAACACTTGGAGGTAAGGATGACAGTGTCACGACTGGGTGTTAATACAGCCCAAGATGCAGCGCCGTGATAGTTCGACATGCTTTTAATAAAAGGTATCACTTAACAATGATGAACTATACAAATGAAAAATGATGCAAAAAAGGGAAACACACTTATGTCTCAGACAATTTGATAATGACCCACATCTAGGGTGTGGAACCTACAAACATAAGTAGGATCCCTAATTAGAGACAATGCATAGCAGCTGCCTCTAATTAGGGATCCAACACAAAAACCCCACATAGAAATTATACCCTAGATCTGTCAGACTCTGACCATGGCTACATAGAGAAGCAAAAGGCTTCTCTATGGCCAGAGCCTGACAGACAGCAGTGGTGTAGTCTACGGCGATACAGATATCATTTAGCTATTTGCGCCTTACAGATTGTGGTTGTTGTGGACGGCTGTTCACAAATCTAAATGTGTATTTGAACCCAATAATGATTGAATTCAAGAAGTTTAAGCTGCCTATCAATCAAAAATGCACTCTTGCAACAGCTGCATATGGAATAAAAGTGGTGCTTTTATTGCTCAATCTAATTCATGCTGATAAAAAAAAAACATAGGCCTAGTGGACACATGCTCAAACTTGCACGCTTTTTATAGACTTAAAGGGGCAATCTGTAGTTGCTACATCCATTTTTGGACTGCCATGAGTGTGCAAAGCTGTCATCAAGGCAAATCAAGGGGGAGGAAAGGGTACTGTGACAATGTGAGTATCTTACAGTGAAATCAAGAGCCAACATTTAAATACTTCAGAGCAACTAGTGAATCAGACCTCAGAGGTAACATGAAGCATCTGGATTACAGTTTTTTACGATTGTTTACACACTAAAATAAAAATTCACACAATTTGCAAAATTCTACTCCAATGAGCAAAACACCTCCACAGATTTGCACAACATTACACACAATGTCTGCTTCACCCTTTTTGCAAAACCTTACACACAGTGATTTGTAAAACTCTACACACATTTTCACACCTTAGACACAGATAAGGATTGTGAGGTTACTTCCTTGTCATTACAAAGACCCGGATTGCCAATGACCACACTAATGAACGAATTGGATAATCACATCCACCAGGTGTAGAAGCACACATGTGCTAATTTGAAAACGCAGCACTCAGGTGTGCTATAAAAGGCAGCAGGTGAGTTCACCTGTCTTCAACAAAAATGGAAGGAGCTAGAAGAAGAAGAGGAAGAGGCCTAGGTAGAGGAAGAGAAGGAGGAGGAAGAGGCCTAGGTAGAGGAAGAGAAGGAGGAGGAAGAGGCCTAGGTAGAGGAAGAGAAGGAGGAGGAAGAGGCCTAGGTAGAGGAAGAGAAGGAGGAGGAAGAGGCCTAGGTAGAGGAAGAGAAGGAGGAGGAAGAGGCCTAGGTAGAGGAAGAGAAGGAGGAGGAAGAGGCCTAGGTAGAGGAAGAGAAGGAGGAGATAGAGGCCTAGGTAGAGGAAGAGAAGGAGGAGATAGAGGCCTAGGTAGAGGAAGAGAAGGAGGAGATAGAGGAAGAGGCCCAGGTAGAGGAGAAGGACTTGAAGAGTTGATAGAACCTGAACAAAGAAGACGAGGACCAAATTTGACTCAAGAAATCCGTGCAACACGTATTGACCATGTTATCAACCATGGACTGACACTGATGGAAGCTGGACAAAGAGTTCAACAAAATCTCAGCAGAAATACTTTTGCGTCAGTAATTCGGACATTTCATCGAGAAAACAGGTAAGCTAACCACACAGTACATTGAAACTGAAGCTTGCTGTACTTATCATCAATATTGTTTACTGTGACATTTGACAGTAGGCTGCATGTGTATTTTTTTATATATTTTTTTTACATAGGATTGAGGGTCGAGGACACCAAGGTGGAAGGGTTCCTATGTTCACTCGTGCACAAGAGGCCGCCATTGTGAACATGGTGTTGACCAATAATTGTATCAGGCTGCGAGGAATCCAAGCCAATATCATCAATGATGACCATATTTTCAATAACACCCAACGAGTCTCTCTGTCAACATTAGGTTGAATCAAGAAAAATCAAATATACATGAAGCAACTGTATCGGGTACCATTTGACAGAAATTCAGAGAGAGTGAAACATCTGCGCAATGAGTATGTGGAGGTATGTATTGGAGGTATGTATTGGACGTATGTATTGTTCATCTTACTATGGTGTGGTATTGTGCACTGCTCATAATGTTCTGGCACAAAAAAATACTGTGCCAGAACATTATGTAGCATGGCGGTGGAAGGTATACGACCTGCGGCCCTATGACCGTTTGCCCCTCATTCAGGCCATGGAGCAGGCCTGTGATCATATCGAAGCAGCTTCTGTGCAGGGGTGGATTCGTCACACGAGGCGATTCTTCCAACGGTGCCTTGCCAATGAAGCCATAGCCTGTGATGTGGATGAAATCTTATGGCCTGATCCAGCCAGACTGAGAGATGATGAATAGTTACAGTATTCTTGTTGTCAAAGTCAAAGTGTATGTACTTCATGCAGTAATTTTTATTTGTCTACAGATTGTATTTGTTTCATTGATTTCATTGTTGGTTGATTACTGTAACTGATTATGGTAAGAAATACTGTAAGTATTGAAATAAATACTTGAAATATTCAGTCTGCAGCATCAGTGTTGTGCAGTGCTTGGTAAGTGTATAGTAGGCCTATTTGTGTACATTCTCCCTATATCTCAAACTAATCATGAAGAATGTTGTGGGTTTTATCCCTTACATTATTATTACATTATCCCATTATTACATAACAATGTCTGGCCAAAGATCTAACACATGCTATTTCCTAAAACTAGTTTTTTTTACAAATGTGTTTTTTATTTATCACAGCAGTGTGAAACTGGCTGCAACAGTGTCTGATCATTGAGGACTGTGTTGGTTAAATGAAAACTAATAGCATTTTCACAAATGTGTGTATATGTTTTGACTGAAGTGTGTCATTTTACAAACAATCAAGGAATTATGCAAATTGAGTGTAGTGTTTGGATAATTGTGATTATATTTTTGAAAAAAAGAACCCAGTTTTCAAAATTGCGTGTAAACAATTGAAAAAAACTGTAAATTGATTTCTCTGGGTTGCTGCTTCGTAAATGGATAGCCAACCATTTCCAGATGTAGTGTATCAGACAACATCTAAGGTCCCTGATTGCTTGTGTGTGTGTGTATTTGTGTGTGCGCGCGTCCTTGTGTGTGTGTGCAAACAATTGCACGTGCGTGTGTGCCTCAGAAGTGTGTGCGAGAACACTGGATTGATGGTTAAAATCAAACCTTTGAGGAAACCACTCTTCCCCCAAGCCATTTAAACATAGTCCTGTCTATATCAATTTGCTGATCACACTACTGTACACCCTTAGCAACTTTTTTATATCTAGAACCTAAAAGGCTTATTTGGCTGTCCCCATAGGATAACCCTTTAAAGAACCATTTTGGGTTCCATGGTCCGCTCATCTGAATTCTTCCTCCTTGTTCCTTTCACTCCCCAGCAGGATCCAGCTAATGTACAACACAGCCTATAAATATGTCTTTAGGACAAGATTCAGCTAAGACCTATAGACCTACAGGATAACCAATGCAAAGCTGTATGCTGTTGTTTGCTCTGCTGACAGGAAGTCTTAGACCTACAGGATAACCAATGCAAAGCTGTATGCTGTTGTTTGCTCTGCTGACAGGAAGTCTTAGACCTACAGGATAACCAATGCAAAGTCACAGCTTTATGTCCTTCTTCCTCTCCTCTTTCTCTAAATAGAAAAGCCTTATATTTACTCCTTATCACTTTCCGTTTACAGCTGGTGCCGGCTGTGTTTTATACACAGACGTTGAAGCTTTGGAAAGTGTAAACAAAGGAACTTGGCTGTTCAATGTACAGAACTACATGCTAGTCTGGCTGTGGACCACAGAGGCTGTGTTTACACAGGCAGCCCAATTCATTTGCCAATTATTTCCATATCTGATCTTGTCCCTAATGTGTAAACGGCAACAACAAAAACACATGGAATCTGATCTTTTGACTTCAGATACTGTATATCTCATTCATAGGTGGATCTCTATCCTGATACAGTTCTGATGCTACATATGTGACCTCAGTCTGGATGCTCAAATCAGAATTGATTTGCTCTGAAGTGTTCTTTTTTTTTTGCACATGACCTGCCATTACCATGGCAACCACCCCAACATTTTAAGGAACGGTGACAGGAAATGAACATTGCATCAGTGTGAATGCGCAAATCTTATATGGGTCACATGTAAAACTGAGTGTGGACACTCAAAAAGATTGGATATGGAGAAAAAAGTCTGAACCTTGGCAGCAGTGGTTGCTGTAGTCTTACTGTTATTCAGAATATGGCAGTTGGTGAGTGAGTTTGAATCTCTGATGCAGTTGACATCTATCAGTGTCTGAGGTTGCAGCAAACCAATGTTGCAGTAATGTAGTGTAATGTAGTGTTGGCTGCAATAGTGTTGCCATACAGTACAGTACGTACAGAACAGTACAGTACAGTAACAACCGCAGTAATTACACGGTAGTAACATTGTACTGTGTGATCTTGAACAGGACACTACACTGAATTTGTATTGTAATGATAACATTGTACTAGACGTTATCCCCAAAGTGACTGTACGTACATACCCCAACCAGAAACCATTGATTACATGCAACATCCACACTGAACTAAAGGGTAGAGCTGCCGCCTTCAAGGAGCAGGACTCTAACCCAGTCCCCTCCTATACTCCTTGTTCACCCACGACTGCATGGCCAGGCATGACTCCAACACCATCATTAAGTTTGCAGACGACACAACAGTGGTAGGCCTGATCACTGACAACGATGGGACAGCCTATAGGGAGGAGGTCAGAGACCAGGCTGTGTGGTGCCATGATAACAACCTCTCCCTCAACATAATCAAGACAAAGGAGATGATTGTGGACTACAGGAAAAGGAGAACTGAGCACGCCCCCATTCTCATCAACGGGGCTGTAGTGGAGCAGGTTGAGAGCTTGTAGTTCCTTGATGTCTAGACTAGAAAGGTCCAAACACACCAAGACAGACAAAGCCTCTTCCCCCTCAGGAGACTGAAAAGATTTGACATGGGTCCTCAGATCCTCAAAAGGTTCTACAGCTGCAACATCGAGAGCATCCTGACTGGTTGCATCAATCAGGATGAACAGGTAATTAAATGGCTCCCTAACCCCCAACCCCTCTTTATCGCTCTTTTTGCCCCAGCACATTACTAGTACCACCTGTATATAGTCTCACTACTGCACTGTTGGTTAGGGCTTGTAAGTAAGCATTTCACTATAAGTTCTACACCTGTTATATTTGGCGAATGTGACAAATAAACTTTGATTTGCTTAACTAAAACAATATTTATTTTCACCCTTAGGTTACTTATACAATAAGCAGTCGGAGAAGCACTGATGAGATGTTAATGTTTGGCTGTTATTGGCTTCAAACATAGCACACTTCTCTGATTGAGTTCATGTGAGAAATTAAGTCAGGACATTTATTGATGTGCCTGTTGTGGTTTGTGTCATGTCATTGAAGATTAAAACTGTATACTTGTATTCTGGCTCACGGCTTCACAGGTGAGAGAGCTTTGTATATTTACAGGGCTTCTCTGTAAAAGAGACCTTGGTCTCAGCATGACTCCTTGTCACAATACAGGTTACATCTGTTTGTGTTGCAAACTGGCAACATCAAGTCTGAGCCCGGGGGCGAAACAATTAGACATTGCCCATCTGGTCTCTAAATGGTCTGAAAGGCCACTGTCCTGTCAATTGGCTATCTTGTGTATCAGGCGGAAATTCCCCATTATGAAATTCCTCAACAAATGAAGGGTGCACATCCATGGGCATTGGGATGCAGACTTATAAAACAAGAAGAGAAGGCTGTGTTAGAGCAACACTGAAGGATCTAGTGAGAAAGTATCCAAACTTTGGTCTTAACAAAATTTGGAAAGAGAAGTGGAGGGCAGGGCAGAATAATGGTTACAAATGCAGGATCTTAATTTGACCAGCTTCTCACAACAGGAAGGTAATCCTGCAGCAACAGGAAATGTGAATTATGGTATGGATTAAAATTAATGGATTTGATGAGAGGCCTTCGTGTAGTGTCGAAGAAGGCGTGACAGAACCTGTAAACGAAAAAGATTTCCCCCCACAACGATATAAACAGGAAACCATAAACAGTCACTAGATGGTCTGGTCTCTGGGTTGGACCTGTTGATGGATGCGTTCACTCTGCTCTGTGGAGTGTGTATGCATATGTGTGTTTGCACACACGGGTGTTTGATCTGTGGATAGGGATGTGAAGCACCCATAAACTGTGCTTGAATGTGTTTATCTGGTCAGACGAAGAGTCTGGCTGGCGGCGGGCCTTTGTGAGTGCTGGCTGGGGGCGGGCCTTTGTGAGTGCTGGCTGGGGGCGGGCCTTTGTGAGTGCTGGCTGGGGGCGGGCCTTTGTGAGTACTGGCTGCCTTTTTTCATCAAGTATTTGGGGGGGGCTCATCTAAAATCCAGAATCAAACGCGTGGACATTCATCTGGGCCAAAGAACAATCACACTGTACCCTCTTAGAAAAAAAGGGCTCCAAAAGGGTTATTCGCCTGTCCCCATAGGGGACCACTTTTGGGTTCCATAAAGGCTGTAACAGTATTTCACTGACAGTGGAGCCTCCTACCAGCTGGATGCTGTAACAGTATTTTACAGCATCCAGCTGTCAGGAGGCTCCACTACCAGTGAAATACTAATTACAACATCCAGCTGGCAGGAGGCTCCACTACCAGTGAAATACTCTTACAACATCCAGCTGGCAGGAGGCTCCACTACCAGTGAAATACTGTTGCAGCATCCAGAGTTCAGGAGGCTGCACTACCAGTGACCACCATTTGTCTACAACCAACACACCAATTTTGGGAACAAAGACACAGAATGCTTGAGAAAGTCATCCAAATGTTCACGGAAGATGATTTTGGCGAATGGCCAATAATTTCCTAGAACGAATTTTAAGCACACACCATTTTACTGTTTCTTTTGATCAGGTTAATCGACGCCAAAGAGAGCATAAATGTTCCTTAATAAATTGAACCTAATTAATTGGTTTAATACACGCTTGAAACATGTTGCGCATGCAAGTTGAGCATGCAGTCTAACTATAATCAACAAGGCGGGCTTTATTATCTTTGTAGGTAAACCCTAAACGTTTAACATTTCATTAAATGAACGCATACTGCGACTACAGGTAGGCCTATCCAATGGACACTATCAATAGAGTGATTTGTGATTAATTCACTTCAGCCTATTTATTTTATTACAAGATTATTTTATATTTTAAACAAATAAACTAGACAACTTTGCACTTCTCAAAACCACCCATTGAATTCAAAATGTTGTCAATAAAAACCTACCTGATGTTTCCAACTGTGTCCCTCAAAAGGAAAATTAGGCATATACACTGAGACGTGATCAAATTCGTTAAAATCGATCACAACGATGTTTAATTATTTAAATGTAGCCTAGGTTTGCATGCAGAACAAAAAAGCGTGCATAAATAGTGTAAACTTACAATGGGGCTGATGCACTATCCGGTGCGCGCAGGCAGGAATCCCATTCCCTTATAGGACCCAAAGACCAATCTTGTTCTGCAGAAATTGGCGTGGCCACTCCTCACACCCCACCCTGAATCATGCACGATAAAGCAAAGAGTAGCCGAGAGTATGTAATCCTCCTACTATTCGGTATAGTCTATAAAACGTGGATGTTTCCTCCTTTTAATGGGCCGATTGGTGGCGTCATGCACACCACCACATAATTTCGAATGTATCCCATGAATCAGTTCAACCGAAACTTGATCTACTCCGAGCCGGAGAAGGAATTCTAATGAAGTTCTGAAGAAACTGGGCGGCAGTTAGCCTGCAGGTAGCGGGTTAGAGCGTTGGGCCAGTAACCGAAAGGTTGCTGATTCGAATACCCGAGCCGACAATGTGAAAAAACCTGTCTATGTGTCCTTGAGCAAGGCACTTAACCCTAATTTGCTCCAGGGGCTGACCCTGTAGGTAGGCCGTCATTGTAAATAATAATTTGTTCTTAACGTACTTGCCTAGGTAAATAATGGTTAAATAAAAAAATAAATAGGCGGATATAAATGCTAAAGCGATGTAACAGCAGTGGTTATTTGTAACAAGAGACTAATACCATTAAAATAATACTAGCCTTTACAATATAGGCCTAGTGTTGTTGGTCTATATTGGTTATGCAAGGCTCTCTAAATTCTGATGAATTGGTACCTCTAGGGAAATTCAAAAGGCTGATTGAGAACCTTTTTACTGAAGAATGTTTGTTTGCTGCGATTGTGTTTTGCAAGAGGGGTGGGGAATGTCGCCTCCAGCGTTATATGCTCTTTGACGTTTAATGAGATTTACAAACCTCACAGCCTTGCATTTCTGTGAATTTCAGTGAGTTTTCCTGCTTGTCATGGTTTAGATTGAGTCCCGTTCTCTATGCAGTGGCATATAGTATCCTAGGCCAGTGGTTTTCGGCTCCAGTCCTCCAGTTTCCCCAACAGTACACAGTTGTATTGTAGCCCCGGACAAGCACACCTGATTTATCTTGTCAACTAATCATCAGGCCCTCAATAAGTTGAATCAGCTATGTTTGTCTGGGGCTACAACAAAAATGTATGCTGTTGAGGGGTACTGGAGTTGGGAACCACTGTGCTAGTGTCAGGCTCTGGCCATAGAGAGGCCTATTTGCTTCTCTATGTAGCTTGGTCAGAGTCTGACAGTGTCTTTCTTTTCTGTTTCTTTGTGGGGTTTGGGTTGGATCCCTAATTAGAGGCAGCTGCACCGCATTGTCTCTAATTAGGGATCATATATATGTTTGTCTGTCCTTCACTCTTGTGTGGGTCGTTATATTCCTCCAGTCACGGGTGAAGTAAGGGCTGTCTGGCTGTCTGGCTGTCTGGCTGTCTGGCTGTCTGGCTGTCTGGCTGTCTGTCTGGCTGTCTGGCTGTCTGGCTGTCTGGCTGTCTGGCTGTCTGGCTGTCTGGCTGTCTGGCTGTCTGGCTGTCTGGCTGTCTGGCTGTCTGTCCCACAAGTGTTGAATTATACATAGTAATACTAAAAATAAAACAATGTCGAACTATTACTGCGCTGCGCCTTGGTCTCTCCTTTCACCCACTTGTGACAGCTAGGCTTCCCCTAGTTACATTTATGGCCTCATTTAGCTGCTAGAAAACTCACCACAGAACTGAACTGCAGCATACACAAACCTTTTTACAAAGGTATTTTTTAAATGCAATTTTAGATATTAATCGCGTCCCACGCCACTCTGCCTCCTGAACATTTGTTTCCAGATCATTCGTTTTTGGTCTACACTCCCTGAATGTAATTGCAGAGGGAGTTAGGAATTGCGCTCAACCGTGCATCTTTTTTTATAAACATTTGAAGACTGATTTCTAAAAAAGAAATATACTGGCAGTGTATTTGTGTTTGCCAACTCCTGTTTGGATGTCATACACTGGTGTGATGGGCTAATGGTCTGATGAATACTTTGCACAAGGCTTGTCTTAGTTTGTTTACATGTGTGATAATAGCCACAGGAAGTAGGGGTGCTGCAGCAGGTCCTGAAAAATCGGAATAATTTTTAATATATATATTTAAAAGGTAGTTATATAATTAAGAACAGTACCATGCCAGATTCAATAGTTGCAATTGTAAGAGTTGTTGCACTGCAATTGTCATTCTAATGGAATCCAGAAATATACATAACCCTGTCCTCAAACATTTACATCAAAACCCTGTCCTCAAACATTTACATCAAAACTCTGTCCTCAAAATTTACATCAAAACCCTGTCCTCAAACATTTACATCAAAACCCTGTCCTCAAACATTTACATCAAAACCCTGTCCTCAAACATTTACATCAAAACCCTGTCCTCAAACATTTACATCAAAAACCTGTCCTCAAACATTTACATCAAAACCCTGACCTCAAACATTTACATCAAAACCCTGTCCTCAAACATTTACATCAAAACCCTGTCCTCAAACATTTACATCAAAACCCTGTCCTCAAACATTTACATCAAAACCCTGTCCTCAAACATTTACATCAAAAGGTGCAAAGTTATTGGCAAAGATACAAAGCATCAAATTAAATATTTTTCCTGATCAAACAACATGGAAACAACCACTTTTAGTGCAGTATTAATTTACCATCCTTACAAACCACCTAATGTAAATATTTTATTTATTTATTTTTTAGTTAACCTTTATTTAACTTGGCAAGTCAGTTAAGAACAAATTCTTATTTACAATGGCGGCCTACTCCAGCCAAACCTGGACGACGCTGGGCCAATTGTGCGCCGCCCTATGGGACTCCCATTCACGGCCGGATGTGATACTGTATTGTACACAGACTGGTCATCTAGGTTTGTACCTGTAGATTTTCCATCACCATGAGGAAAAACAATGCACAATACAGTAATTAAGTACATTGAGACATCCAGTGGTTTTTTTATGATGTGATGTGGTAATGTGACTCAGTTAACAATGATAGGGCTGTGGGTTAGATTCTCACAGAGGACCAGTATGAAAATATATGCACTCACTACTGTAAATTGCTCTGGATAAGATTCTACTAAAATGGAAAAGGAATGAATAGACCATTTCAGTTTTCACATATAAATAAGTTGCATTTGCAAAGTATTTAGAAACTGGAAAACATAAATCAAGCAAGTATTTTTATATTCCACAAGTATTATCAGATTAACTGTTTTGTATAGATAATTATCAGACTCAAGTTACAAATGCTCGTAGAACATTTAAACTAAATGTATTTCACAAAAGTAGTGCACTGGGCCTTTACAAGTCCTGGATTAGCGGACCAATATAGGCTATGTGTGCGATTCAAAATAGTGAATCTGGAGAATCTGTATAAAGACAGTGTGGCAGTGTGTTTTGTGAATTTAAGTGATCGGCACTGACAGCTCGTAGACGTCGCACACAACTCAGCTGACTTGCGTCCAAGTGTGCATGTTGAAAATGTGAGATCATGCTTTATAGCTGTCAGGAATCCTACCTCTATGTGAAAATACTGTTCACCCTTTGTTATCAGAAGCTATAATCTGAAGTAAAACTTGGCCCAGAGGCATCAAGTGTGATTGAAGACAGACTTCCCGTCTCTTTCTCTTTCTCTCTTTACCTCCCTCCCCATCTCTGGTTCATATCATAAATCATAGGGCCTGGCCCTGGGGAAGGGTCTCCTACAGCTTTACGGGACCATGCTGCGTTCACTCATCTCCCTTTTATTCATTAAACACTCTGGGTCTATCCTGAGACAGCCCTTACAGCATCCTCAGAGACAGCCCTTACAGCACCCTCAGAGACAGCCCTTACAGCACCCTCAGAGACAGCCCTTACAGCGCCCTCAGAGACGGCCCTTACAGCGCCCTCAGAGACGGCCCTTACAGCGCCCTCAGAGACGGCCCTTACAGCGCCCTCAGAGACGGCCCTTACAGCGCCCTCAGAGACGGCCCTTACAGCGCCTTCAGAGACGGCCCTTACAGCGCCCTCAGAGACGGCCCTTACAGCGCCCTCAGAGACGGCCCTTACAGCGCCCTCAGACGGCCCTTACAGCGCCCTCAGACGGCCCTTACAGCGTCCTCAGAGACGGCCCTTACAGCGGCCCTTACAGCGTCCTCAGAGACGGCCCTTACAGCGGCCCTTACAGCGTCCTCAGAGACGGCCCTTACAGCGTCCTCAGAGACGGCCCTTACAGCGTCCTCAGAGACGGCACTCACAGCGTCCTCAGAGACGGCACTCACAGCGTCCTCAGAGACGGCCCTTACAGCGCCCTCAGAGACGGCCCTTACAGCGCCCTCAGACGGCCCTTACAGCGCCCTCAGAGACGGCCCGTACAGCGCCCTCAGAGACGGGCCGTCTCTGAGGACGCTATACGGGCCGTCTCTGAGGGCGCTGTACGGGCCGTCTCTGAGGGCGCTCAGAGACGGCCCTTACAGCGTCCTCAGAGACGGCCCTTACAGCGTCCTCAGAGACGGCCCTTACAGCGTCCTCAGAGACGGCCCTTACAGCGTCCTCAGAGACGGCCCTTACAGCGGCCCTTACAGCGTCCTCAGAGACGGCCCTTACAGCGTCCTCAGAGACGGCACTCACAGTGTCCTCAGAGACGGCACTCACAGCGTCCTCAGAGACGGCACTCACAGCGTCCTCAGAGACGGCACTCACAGCGTCGTCAGAGACGGCCCTCACAGCGTCCTCAGAGACGGCCCTCACAGCGTCCTCAGAGACGGCCCTCACAGCGTCCTCAGAGACGGCCCTCACAGCGTCCTCAGAGACGGCCCTCACAGCGTCCTCAGAGACGGCCCTCACAGGGTCCTCAGAGACGGCCCTCACAGCGTCCTCAGAGACGGCCCTCACAGCGTCCACAGAGACAGCCAAACCCTCACAGAATCCTCAGAGACAGCCCTTACATCATCCCCAGAGACACCCCTTACAGCATCCCCAGAGACACCCCTTACAGCATCCCCAGAGACAACCCTTACAGCATCTCTAGAGACAGCCAGCCCCTCACATTATCCTTAGAGATAGCCCTTACAGCATCCTCAGAGACAGAGACCCCTCACCATATGTGACTGAACAATAACAAAGGAGATTGTATTGAGAAGTTAATTGAGAGAAAACCGCATTGAATTTCCTTTGAGTGATTGTGGAAATATTTGCATTTGTCTTTCATGTCCTTGTTCAGCCCAAAAGGTGCAAAGTTATTGGCAAAGATACAAAGCATCAAATTAAATATTTTTCTTGATCAAACAACATGGAAACAACCACTTTTAGTGCAGTATTAATTTACCATCCTTACAAACCACCTAATGTAAATATTTTATTTATTTATTTTTTAGTTAACCTTTATTTAACTTGGCAAGTCAGTTAAGAACAAATTCTTATTTACAATGGCGGCCTACTCCAGCCAAACCTGGACGACGCTGGGCCAATTGTGCGCCGCCCTATGGGACTCCCATTCACGGCCGGATGTGATACTGTATTGTACACAGGCTGGTCATCTAGGTTTGTACCTGTAGACTTTCCATCACCATGAGGAAAAACAATGCACAATACAGTAATTAAGTACATTGAGACATCCAGTGGTTTTTTTATGATGTGATGTGGTAATGTGACTCAGTTAACAATGATAGGGCTGTGGGTTAGATTCTCACAGAGGACCAGTATGAAAATATATGCACTCACTACTGTAAATTGCTCTGGATAAGAGTCTACTAAAATGGAAAAGGAATGAATAGACCTTTTCAGTTTTCACATATAAATAAGTTGCATTTGCAAAGTATTTAGAAACTGGAAAACATAAATCAAGCAAGTATTTTTATATTCCACAAGTATTATCAGATTAACTGTTTTGTATAGATAATTATCAGACTCAAGTTACAAATGCTCGTAGAACATTTAAACTAAATGTATTTCACAAAAGTAGTGCACTGGGCCTTTACAAGTCCTGGATTAGCGGACCAATATAGGCTATGTGTGCGATTCAAAATAGTGAATCTGGAGAATCTGTATAAAGACAGTGTGGCAGTGTGTTTTGTGAATTTAAGTGATCGGCACTGACAGCTCGTAGACGTCGCACACAACTCAGCTGACTTGCGTCCAAGTGTGCATGTTGAAAATGTGAGATCATGCTTTATAGCTGCCAGGAATCCTACCTCTATGTGAAAATACTGTTCACCCTTTGTTATCAGAAGCTATAATCTGGAGTAAAACTTGGCCCAGAGGCATCAAGTGTGATTGAAGACAGACTTCCCGTCTCTTTCTCTTTCTCTCTTTACCTCCATCTCTCCATCTGTCCCACTCCCCTCCCTCCCCATCTCTGGTTCATATCATAAATCATAGGGCCTGGCCCTGGGGAAGGGTCTCCTACAGCTTTACGGGACCATGCTGCGTTCACTCATCTCCCTTTTATTCATTAAACACTCTGGGTCTATCCTGAGACAGCCCTTACAGCATCCTCAGAGACAGCCCTTACAGCACCCTCAGAGACAGCCCTTACAGCACCCTCAGAGACAGCCCTTACAGCGCCCTCAGAGACGGCCCTTACAGCGCCCTCAGAGACGGCCCTTACAGCGCCCTCAGAGACGGCCCTTACAGCGCCCTCAGAGACGGCCCTTACAGCGCCCTCAGACGGCCCTTACAGCGCCCTCAGACGGCCCTTACAGCGTCCTCAGAGACGGCCCTTACAGCGGCCCTTACAGCGTCCTCAGAGACGGCCCTTACAGCGTCCTCAGAGACGGCCCTTACAGCGTCCTCAGAGACGGCCCTTACAGCGTCCTCAGAGACGGCCCTTACAGCGTCCTCAGAGACGGCACTCACAGCGTCCTCAGAGACGGCACTCACAGCGTCCTCAGAGACGGCCCTTACAGCGCCCTCAGAGACGGCCCTTACAGCGCCCTCAGAGACGGCCCTTACAGCGCCCTCAGACGGCCCTTACAGCGCCCTCAGAGACGGCCCGTACAGCGCCCTCAGAGACGGCCCGTACAGCGTCCTCAGAGACGGCCCGTACAGCGTCCTCAGAGACGGCCCTTACAGCGTCCTCAGAGACGGCCCTTACAGCGTCCTCAGAGACGGCCCTTACAGCGTCCTCAGAGACGGCCCTTACAGCGTCCTCAGAGACGGCCCTTACAGCGGCCCTTACAGCGTCCTCAGAGACGGCCCTTACAGTGTCCTCAGAGACGGCCCTTACAGCGTCCTCAGAGACGGCACTCACAGTGTCCTCAGAGACGGCACTCACAGCGTCCTCAGAGACGGCACTCACAGCGTCCTCAGAGACGGCCCTCACAGGGTCCTCAGAGACGGCCCTCACAGCGTCCTCAGAGACGGCCCTCACAGCGTCCACAGAGACAGCCAAACCCTCACATCATCCCCAGAGACACCCCTTACAGCATCCCCAGAGACACCCCTTACAGCATCCCCAGAGACAACCCTTACAGCATCTCTAGAGACAGCCAGCCCCTCACATTATCCTTAGAGATAGCCCTTACAGCATCCTCAGAGACAGAGACCCCTCACCATATGTGACTGAACAATAACAAAGGAGATTGTATTGAGAAGTTAATTGAGAGAAAACCGCATGGAATTTCCTTTGAGTGATTGTGGAAATATTTGCATTTGTCTTTCATGTCCTTGTTCAGCCCACCATGCTAAACGATTCCATCTATACCTTGGAGCATGATGGTCTGTCAGGTGAGGCAGCCAGGTTGCATGTATCTGCATGTTTGGCCTTCGCAGTTCCTGACTCCCATTATGTTAGCCTGAAGGAGAAAAAGGCTCACCTGAGACAGAGACCAGTCATATCACCTGAGACAGAGACCAGTCATATCACCTGAGACAGAGACCAGTCATATCACCTGAGACAGAGACCAGTCATATCACCTGAGACAGAGACCAGTCCATATCACCTGAGACAGAGACCAGTCATATCACCTGAGACAGAGACCAGTCCATATCACCTGAGACAGAGACCAGTCATATCACCTGAGACAGAGACCAGTCATATCACCTGAGACAGAGACCAGTCATATCACCTGAGACAGAGACCAGTCATATCACCTGAGACAGAGACCAGTCATATCACCTGAGACAGAGACCAGTCATATCACCTGAGACAGAGACCAGTCATATCACCTGAGACAGAGACCAGTCATATCACCTGAGACAGAGACCAGTCATATCACCTGAGACAGAGACCAGTCATATCACCTGAGACAGAGACCAGTCATATCACCTGAGACAGAGACCAGTCATATCACCTGAGACAGAGACCAGTCCATATCACCTGAGACAGAGACCAGTCATATCACCTGAGACAGAGACCAGTCATATCACCTGAGACAGAGACCAGTCATATCACCTGAGACAGAGACCAGTCATATCACCTGAGACAGAGACCAGTCATATCACCTGAGACAGAGACCAGTCATATCACCTGAGACAGAGACCAGTCATATCACCTGAGACAGAGACCAGTCATATCACCTGAGACAGAGACCAGTCATATCACCTGAGACAGAGACCAGTCATATCACCTGAGACAGAGACCAGTCATATCACCTGAGACAGAGACCAGTCATATCACCTGAGACAGAGACCAGTCATATCACCTGAGACAGAGACCAGTCCATATCACCTGAGACAGAGACCAGTCATATCACCTGAGACAGAGACCAGTCATATCACCTGAGACAGAGACCAGTCATATCACCTGAGACAGAGACCAGTCATATCACCTGAGACAGAGACCAGTCATATCACCTGAGACAGAGACCAGTCATATCACCTGAGACAGAGACCAGTCATATCACCTGAGACAGAGACCAGTCATATCACCTGAGACAGAGACCAGTCATATCACCTGAGACAGAGACCAGTCATATCACCTGAGACAGAGACCAGTCATATCACCTGAGACAGAGACCAGTAATATAGATAGATAGGTAGGTACTTTGTTGATCCCCGGGGGGGAAATTTCTTTGTCAAGCAGCTACAACAAAACACAGGGCAGGTGCAAAATGCCACAACGAAAGTATACAAAAGACAGATACATGGTACATGATACATAGAGCGGCAGTATGAAAAAGTATAGAAATACAAGATATCTGGAGTGCAAAAAAATAAAAGCTATAAAAAAGACATAGCATAGTATGGGTGGTTGGCTGAATATGTACACTTGTCAGGCTCTGGCCATAGAGAAGCAATAGGCATCTCTATGTAGCTATGGGCAGAGTCTGACAGTGTCGTTCTTTTCTGTTTCTTTGTGGGTTTTGGGTGGATCTCTAATTAGAGGCAGCTGCTAACCATTGTCTCTAATTAGGGATCCAATATATGTCGAGTCTGTCCCTCACGCGGGTGTGGGTTGTTATCGTTATGTTGATCATTTCGCGAGTCACGGTGAAGTAAGTGTGGCATTTTTGTTACGTCCGTTCCTTCGTGTTTGTGTTGAGGTACGTGACGTTTAGTCTAGTCGTGTTTTTGTTTTGTTCGGTAGTTCGTCATTTGTGTTTTTATTTATACATAGTACTGAATGTCATTATTTACATAGTACAAATAAATAAGATGTCGAACTACTATCATCCCTGCGCTGCGTTTTGGTCTCTCCAAACCCCATTCCGTGACAACACTATACATTGGTGGATATTGGATGGTTAACTATACTATACAGGTCGATGGCAGAGAAATACTTCAGTAGCTAAAAATGCGTATGATATGAATGAGGGTAATAATAGTTTACTTAATAGACAGACTGGGTAAATTAACAGGTAAGTGAAAATGTTTGCATGGTTAAATTAGCTGTACAGTTAGGTATACAGTTATATTTACAGATAAGTGAATACTTGCATGGTTACACAAACTGTACAGGTAAATGACAGGAAGAGATACTTTAATAGCTAAATGTGTGTATGATATCATTTGGGGTAATAATAGTAATTCCCTTAAAATACAGTCCTTAGTGCGCAGGGTTTAATTACAGACAACTGCACGTATTGCACATTCGATATACTAAAAGCAATGAGAAAAGGTGCAATTGACAGGATACTAATATGCATTCCTGAGTGAATGCCTACGTAAGTTAGGTCCAAGAATTACTAGCAATATTACACGTGATATGATATAACAACTGTACATGAGTATGTGTATATACAGACCTGTATGAATAAATAGGTCCTGAGTGAATGAGTGCTGACGGACCAGAGTTACTCACGGATGGATGCATAATTGTTAAACTAGGTCCTAGCACCCCAACAGTTCCAGATCTATGTTGCCGACGGCACGGCACCCCGGTGAGGCATTATATAGTCTAATAGCCGCCGGCAGGAAGGACCTCCTGTAGCGCTCTCTGGCACACCGTGGTGGGATCAGTCTGTGACTGAAAGTGCTCCTCTGCGTCATAACCATAGTGTGCAGAGGGTGGGTGACGTTGTCCATGATGGACAGCAGTTTGGCCAGGATCCGTCACTCCGCCACCTCCTCTAGAGTGTCAAGGCTCATCCCCAGGACAGAGCTAGCCTTCCTGATCAGCTTATTTACCCGAGAAGCATCACCGGCTTTGATGTTTGCTCCCCAGCACACCACTGCAAAAAAGATGGCACCACAGACTGGTAAAAGGTATGCAGTAGTTTACTCATACCTGAGACAGAGACCAGTCCATATCACCTGAGACAGAGACCAGTCCATATCACCTGAGACAGAGACCAGTCCATATCACCTGAGACAGAGACCAGTCCATATCACCTGAGACAGAGACCAGTCCATATCACCTGAGACAGAGACCAGTCCATATCACCTGAGACAGAGACCAGTCCATATCACCTGAGACAGAGACCAGTCCATATCACCTGAGACAGAGACCAGTCCATATCAGATCTGAATTGTATGCTGGAGGCACTTATTTGCATGTGAACATATTCTTAGTGGAGGCTGATAATAATGGCAGGAACGGATCAAATGGAACAGCATCAAACACCTGGAAACCATGTGTTTAATGTATTTGATACCATTCCACTGATTCCGCTCCAGTCATTACCACGAGCCCATCCTCTCCAATTAAGGTGCCACCAACCTCCTGTGTTAGAGGTTTTTCTCATGTCTGAGAAGGAAATTAGAAATATATTGTACATTACCAAACTATTTACCAGGATACTCTGACACTGCTTTTAGCTTCAGTATTGCATAAGAGTGAGATGGAAAAAGTAGCCGGGCACTTGAGAGGTTGAGGCAACAATGTTTCAATCAAGGCCAAGTTTATAGCAATGAAAGTACTCCCTCTGGTCAGATCTGGAGAGAGCCAAATGTTATTTGAGATCCATGACTTTGTTTAGATTGGACTCTGCAGACATTTGAATCTAATAACATCAGTCAAGAACAGTGTTCTCATTCAATTGACTGATTCAGACCTCCGTGTTACTCTGAGGCGAAGACTGTCAGGTTTTTATAATGTGAGGAAGTGCATCCTGTAGAAACTTCTCTAAGAGGACGTTGAACCTTCAGAGGACCTTGAATCTTCACTACTGGCAACATGTTTAGGCCACACACAGAGATACTTCATCCAAAATGTGTTTAGAGATCAGCAGTTTAAGATTGCATTGTGTGCTATGCATTTTGTGTAGCCTACTTTGTTAAATCCCCCTGTAGTTTATCCTATCAGCCCCAGTGGAAGCTACTGTGAGGTTGCAGAAAGGATTGCTTGGGGTCTAACCTGTATGAGATGGGAGGATACTTTGCAGGTGAGCCCCGCCCTCTCCTGTTGCACACACCGCTAACAGAGAGAGCAGAAAACCCACCAGGACAACCCAAACCTGTGTGATATTTACATTTTAACAGATACTCAAAAAAGAGAAAGGTAAGGAATGCCACTTTATTAAAAATATTCAATTTTCAAGTGTGGATTCAATGGGAATTGAACAGTACATGAAATTCAGCACTTGTATGTGTCTGAAGTTAAGTCATAAGCATTATACACCAAAGCATTTGGAAATCTAATTATTGGAAAAGGATTAGTCATTTATTAGGTAGGTAGTAGGTCCAGTTCAGGCTTTGTGATCATGCAGAAGACAAACTCAATTTGACAAAACAACTGAAGTAGATACATTTGATTTGAAATGATGATGCATTTATATTTGAATGATGATTACAAAGGCCTACAACAGGATAAAAAATCAAATCAAAATGTATTGGTCACTTACACATATTTAGAAGATGTTATTGCGGGTGTAGCAAAATGCTTGTGTTCCTCCAACAGTGCAGTAACAATTCACAACAATACACACAAATCAAAAAGTAAAATAATGGAATTAAGAAATTTACAGTTGAAGTCGGAAGTTTACATACTTAGGTTGAAGTCATTAACTCATTTTTCAACCACACAGATTTCATGTTAACAAACTAAAGTTTTGGCTAGTCGGTTAGGACATCTACTTTGTGCATGACACAAGTAATTCTTCCAACAATTGTTAACAGACAGATTATTTCACATATAATTCACTATATCACAATTCCACTGGGTCAGAAGTTTACATACACTAAGTTGACTGTGCCTTTAAACAGCTTGGAAAAGTCCAGAAAATGATGTCATAGCTTTAGAAGCTTCTGATAGGCTAATTGACATCATTTGAGTAAATTGGAGGCGTACCTGTGGATGTATTTCAAGGCCTACCTTCAAACTCAGTGCCTCTTTGCTCGACATCATGGGAAAATCAAAAGAAATCAGCCAAGGCCTCAGAAAAAAAATTGTAGACCTCCACAAGTCTGGTTCATCCTTGGGAGCAATTTCCAAACTCTTGAGGGTACCACGTTCATCTGTACAAACAATAGTACACAAGCATAAACACCATGGGACTACGCAGTCGTCATACCGCTCAGGAAGGAGACACGTTCTGTCTCCTAGAGATGAGTGTACTTTGGTGCGAAAAGTGCAAATCAATCCCAGAACAACAGTAAAGAACCTTGTGAAGATGCTGGAGGAAACGGGTACAAAAGTATCTATATTCACAGTAAAATGAGTCCTATATCGACATAACCTGAAAGGCCACTCAGCAAGGAAGAAGCCACTGCTCCAAAACCGACATATGGTTTGCAACTGCACATGGGGACAAAGATCGTACTTTTTGGAGAAATGTCCTCTGGTATGATGAAACTAAAATAGAACTGTTTGGCCATAATGACCATCGTTATGTTTGGAGGAAAAGGGGGAGGCTTGCAAGCCGAAGAACACCATACCAACCGTGAAGCACGGGGGTGGCAGCATCATGTTGTGAGCATGCTTTGCTGCAGGAGGTACTGGTGCACTTCACAAAATAGATGGCATCATGAGGAAGGAAAATGATGTGGATATATTGAAGTAACATCTCAAGACATCAGTCAGGAAGTTAAAGCATGGTCGCAAATGGGTCTTCCAAATGGACAATGACCCCAAGCATACTTCCAAAGTTGTGGCAAAATGGCTTAAGGACAACAAAGTCAAGGTATTGGAGTGGCCATCACAAAGCCCTGGCCTCAATCCTATAGAAAATGTGTGGGCAGAACTGAAAAAGCGTGTGTGAGCAAGGAGGCCTAAAAACCTGACTCTTCAGAGGGCCTCTCCAGTGATGAACCTGACCTGTGCTATTCTACTTCTCTCGTTGGTGTCGCTAGTCCAGGCTGCCTGCTCTGTCAATGGGAGCAGGCACGCTGCAGCTCAGTAGCTTTACTCTCCTGCCCACTCTTTTTTACTTAGCTAGTTGTTATGTCGATACTTAATATCCATTGAACGATTGCCAAAGCAAAGCATAAAACACTAATCATTAATTTTGCAAAGCGAAATGCTAGTATATTTTAATTTAGATGCACTTTAAAGGGCAACTCCATCACATTTCAACCTCATTTTCATTTTCTCCAGCACCGTACCATTGTCAACATGTGAAAACAGCACGTCTAAGTTTTGTAGAAAAAAATTATAAAGTTAAAACGTTCTACCTGATGAAATCATCAAGAGTTAAAACATTTTAAAAACACTATGAGATTTGCGGGGATGTGGGGAGCAAGAAAAATACCCTCCCTCTGGCTAGAAACTCCCTCCCTCTGGCTAGAAACTCCCTCCCTCTGGCTAGAAACTCCCTCCCTCTGGCTAGAAACTCCCTCCCTCTGGCTAGAAACTCTCTCCCTCTGGCTAGAAACTCTCTCCCTCTGGCTAGAAACTCTCTCCCTCTGGCTAGAAACTCCCTCCCTCTGGCTAGAAACTCCCTCCCTCTGGCTAGAAACTCTCTCCCTCTGGCTAGAAACTCCCTCCCTCTGGCTAGAAACTCTCTCCCTCTGGCTAGAAACTCCCTCCCTCTGGCTAGAAACTCTCTCCCTCTGGCTAGAAACTCCCTCCCTCTGGCTAGAAACTCTCTCCCTCTGGCTAGAAACTCTCTCCCTCTGGCTAGAAACTCTCTCCCTCTGGCTAGAAACTCTCTCCCTCTGGCTAGAAACTCCCTCCCTCTGGCTAGAAACTCCCTCCCTCTGGCTAGAAACTCCCTCCCTCTGGCTAGAAACTCTCTCCCTCTGGCTAGAAACTCCCTCCCTCTGGCTAGAAACTCTCTCCCTCTGGCTAGAAACTCTCTCCCTCTGGCTAGAAACTCTCTCCCTCTGGCTAGAAACTCTCTCCCTCTGGCTAGAAACTCTCTCCCTCTGGCTAGAAACTCCCTCCCTCTGGCTAGAAACTCCCTCCCTCTGGCTAGAAACTCTCTCCCTCTGGCTAGAAACTCTCTCCCTCTGGCTAGAAACTCTCTCCCTCTGGCTAGAAACTCCCTCCCTCTGGCTAGAAACTCCCTCCCTCTGGCTAGAAACTCGTTGTAGGTTTTGAAAATCAATGTTTTTTTAACTTTAATCTTACCCTGTGATGTCACAGAGAAGCATTTCTTAGGACCTTTCTTCTTCTCTTTTTAACCACAGATCACAGAAATGTGCTGTTTTCACATATAAACAGTTGTTTTGTGCTGGAGATGATATATGAGGTTGGAAAGTGGCAGAATTTCTCTTTAAATCGCATTGCTTAACCAAACCCACATTCGCTCACCCCTTGTAATGGAAAGCAGAGTTAGTTCTGTCACACCCTGATATGTTTCACCTGTTGTCTTGTCTCCACCCCACACCAGGTGTTCCCTATTCACCATTAGTCCTCTGTGTATTTAACCCCTGTTCTCTGTTCTGTCAGTTGCCAGATCGTCTTGTCCTGTACAGTCGTTTCCAGAGTTCCTTGTTACCAGTGTTTTTCCCCGTTACCCGTGTTCAGTTCTGTGTTTTCCCCGGTGTCGATATCTGCCTGTTTTACGACTACGAGCCTGCCTACTCCTGTGTACCTCAGCCCTTCTGCCTCAACTATCGCCTTCTGCCTGTCCACCGACCAACGAGCCTGCCTACGCCAGTGTACCTCTGCGTGCTATCCTGTTACCAACCTTTGCCTGTCCTCCGATTACGAGATTGTCTACCCATTAAATATATATTTTATTGGAATCTACCCTGCCTCTGTGTCCACATTTGGGTCTACCTGCCTGCTTTGTGTCAAGTTCATCTTCATGTCAGTTAATATCCTCTGAGCATTCGTTAAATAGGAGATTCCATCAAATTTTTATACTACAAAATGTTGACATATGGAGTCCTTGTGTAATAAGACATCTTTGCTTTTAACTTTTTTTAACTTTCTCAGTTACCACAATCTCTCTATGTCTGTATAGGGCTAAAGCTTTGTTCACACTGCAGGCCTTAATGCTCAAATCAGTTTTGTTTTCCAAATCCGTTCTGGAAAACTGACTGTCCAAACACCGTGACCAAATTGGATTCGTGTTCAGACAGCATTCTATGCTAGTTGTCATAGCAACAACTGGTGGTGTAAAGTAACTAAGTAAAAATACTTTAAAGTACTACTTAAGTCATTTTTTTTTTCTTCAGTATCTGTACTTTTTTCAATGGCTCCTTTGTTGAACAGATCAAGCAGTTTGCCCTGGACATTGTGGACCAGCTCAAAACTAGGTGTGTATTACCTCCGTACTGACAGTTTCAGCTACGTGGCCGGTATTCATTAAGAAATTGTGGTTAACAATGGGTGCTTTCAGGTCCCTTACTTCATGACAATTGGCAACTAAACGGTAACCAATGCTACTTAGTAATGATCATTGCTAGCTTGCCAAAAGAAATCAAGTTTCACGTTAGCTACAAGGCTTCTGGGAAACTCGCGCCTGACCGCTTGTTCACCCCACAGACTCTAACGCAGAACAAACAATATCAATCCTCCTACAGAGGCTTACATTGGCATACCTCCCGTTTCATTCCATAAACCACTCTATGTGATCATTAAAGAATATATACATTGTACTAGTAAATTCAGCACACACTCAGACCCACCCTTATAAGCTACACGCAGAATGACCATTGATAACTACTCTGGGCAGCAGTGTTCTCTTGACAATGTGTTGTTAATGATTATCTCAGGAGGTCTGCCTCACAACATGCAGTCTTATGAACACGTTGTGTGTTGACCTCTGTGTGAACTGAGGTTCTACAGTGATGAATCAGGGCTGAGAGGTAGTGTATGAGAACAGCTCCTCTCCTTACATGGTGCTCAGGGATGCGTTAATATGATACTCTTGGACAGACACACATGCGCACACACACAAAGACACACACACATAAAGACATACACACATAAAGAAACACATACACACACTCCTTTAGAGACAGCACCCAAACCTTAACAGACACACACTAAACATTATGCTACTAACCCAATGTTTCCCATCTATTTATTTTCCTTGATGCCAAATTTGAAACAAATCTTAATTAACCTTTTAATGCGGTGGGCTACAACAGGGTCACACAGTGTTTCTTGGTAGTCTCAAACAAATCTACTTTGAATCAAAAGTATACACCTCACACACATGGTTATGGGTTTTAAAAAAGAAGACACCTGTACCATGTCAGATATAAAGATGAAATGTATTACATGTATATTTCATTGACTTCATCAAAATAGCAACTGCCTGATGATGTGATTGGGTACTGAAGAAAATAGCAGGAGGACGATGTGTGTCTTGGCCAGACAGCACACTTCTAATAGATTTGTTCTATCAGGTTTTAGTACCACTGTCTCCTCTCTGGGAATCAATACATCATTCCCATTAAATAACTCTGTCTTCTAATCTATCATAATTGTTTCTATGTACTGAAGACTGTAAATCAAATATTGCTGATTTAGGGGAATTGTTCCTGTAGATTCCTGTGCATGTAGATCAGGGGTAACTTACTTTGTGTCACGCTTTGTGTGCCATTGTGACATAGCTCTACCTATACACATCTAGATACCACCACTGTGAGCGTAACATGAGGTGGAGTGCTGCACTACAGTGATGAGATAAAGGTGATTAGGGAACTGACCAGCACTAAGAAGGTCCAAGATAGAGCTCAGCTGAAGAGAGCCATACAGGACATTCACTACATCGGCAAGGGCACCCACACCGACTGTGCCATCTCTGTAGCAACTGGGCAGCTTATGACAGGGTGCGTCCATCGATTGGTTGATTGAGTAGTTAGTACCAATCAGTCAGTCAGTTAGTCTGTCTGTCTGTCTGCATGTATCCATCTGAAATGTGACTTGTGTGTGAGAGAGTCTCTTACAGTAGATGCATTTTAACTTACTGTACCGTGAGTTCAACATTTCGCTGGCAGGAGCAAGTTAAAAGCACTTTTACTGGCAAGCATCCTTGCAGGGGTAAACATATAGACATTCAAACCTCTACTAGAGAGATGAAGTTCCTCCACAAAGGCTTTTGCACAAAATAAAGTCTGCTCCACAATTATACATCAAAGGATGCCGTTTGACTCGCACTTCCTGTTTTGTTGTAGAGAAGGGGGTAGAGAAGGGGCCTGAGGAACGTTAAACAGACCCTGGTGATAAGCGGATTGTTTGGCTCACACACTGTAAGAGTTCATAAACAGTAATGATTCACAATGTAAACACATGGCTCCCTGAGTGTGTGTGTGTGTGCGTGTGTGTGTTTCCTGTCATTTGTTGACACTGAAAAGCACATGTGACTGTACATGTGCCAGACATTTCTAACCACACAGTGTGACCAGGTAAATATCAAGACAGAGAAACAATGAGGGTAACAGAGAGTACAAACCAAACTGATTGAAAGAAGATAAGATGAATAAATATGAGATTCAACAGGTGGAGGTCAAGGGTTTCAAGCCAGTCGTCTACAGTAAATACAACAGAAGGGTGTTGCTGTGATGTCATTACCCCATTAATCGTGTGTGTGTGTGTGTGTGTGTGTGTGTGTGTGTGTGAGAGATGCCCCTACTGTGGTCTGGATTCAAACCAAATGTTTTAAGGACGGGAGTGGCTTTGTGTCAATATCCAGTGGAACGTTAATGAGATAGATAGATAGATAGATAGATAGGTACTTTATTGATCCCCCGGGGGGGAAATTTCATTATCAAGCAGATGACAATGTTTGCGTTACCAGGACCGTGTTCCATGGGGTGCAGCGTTACGGAACTTTCAGACAGAAATATATTACATAGAAAAGCCATGCAGCTATGTCATGTCCGCTCTATAACAGACATTTCTATGTGCGATCAGAGTGTTCTCCAGAGCATGCCCCCAGGCCCCTGTTTATCTGATGGGGACTAATGACTCTGGCCTTCTCTGTGTCTTATCTTAACCTGGCGTCCAGATGACCTTCCAAGCCCACTGCTTGTGTGGTCCAGCCAAGACATGCATTAAAGAGCAGAGGAGGTAGTGGAACTGAATAGGGCTTAGTTTGATTCTATTGTAAAGTACCGTGTTCAGTGCAGAACTTCTGTCAGTCTGCCAAATCCAAGTCTTTCTTCTCTGTCTCAATGGGAATTTCAGGCAAAAGGGTGTAAATCAAATGGGTGTCATCTGAGGTATGTCAAGTGTTTTTTATGTCACATGCACAAGTACAGTGAAATGCCTGTCTTGCAAGCTCTAACCCCAACAACGAAATAATCAATAACAATGTAGCTAGTACTAGAAAGAAAATCACGAGAAATAAGAAATATGAATAACACAATCAGTAAGTAAATAACATACTATATACAGGGTCAGTTCAATACCATGTTTACAATGTGCAGGGATACTGGAGTGATGGAGGTAGATATGTATAGGGGTAAGGGACTAGGCAACAGGAGATCAGATAAACAGAGTAGCAGCAGCTTGTATGTGAGTGAGTGTGCTGGTGTGTAGAGTCACTATAAATGTATGTGCAAATGATGTGTGAGTGAGCAGATGATCGAGTGAGTGTGTGTGTTGGAGTGACAGTGAGTGTGAGTGTGTAGGGCCCTGTGAGTGTGTAGGACCCTGTGAGTGTGTAGGGCCCTGTGAGTGTGTAGGGCCCTGTGAGTGTGTAGGGCCCTGTGAGTGTGTAGGGCCCTGTGAGTGTGTAGGGCCCTGTGAGTGTGCATAGAGACAGTGCACAAATACAAATAAAAGGTCAATAAAGATACAAGGTTAACTCAGATAGTCTGTGTAGCTATTTGTTTTAGCTATTTATCAGTCGTATTGCTTGGGGATAGAAGCTGCCTGTATAACATAGTTTATACATACAGCTTCTCTCAGATTCTGCTTCAGAATGACTGACACTGCAAGAGGTTCAGTGATGACGATTATTCATAACACATGCTGGTTAGCTATAACGTAATCTTGCCTGACAGAATTATTTACAGCTTTAGGCGTAAATGCAATGTTTAGACATATTTGTCTGGCTGGTTGAGGTTAACTAATGCAATGTTCCATGTGCATTCACATAACTGTATTGAAATGTGCCTTATGTTCCCAGTGTTTTCAACGCCATGATATTAGATGCCGGATCCGCATTAAGTGCTTAGAAGCTAAACACTGATGTTCGTCACTCTCTTCCTCTACAGGGTGATCATGGTCCTACTGGTAAGAGAGTAAGCTCTCAGCGATCTTGTGGAGTGTAATAGTGATTATAATTAACCAATAAGGCACGAAGGGGTGTGGTATATGGGCAATCTACCATGGCTAAGGGCTGTTCTTATGCACGACGCAACACAGAGTGCCTGGATACAGCCCTTAGGCTTGGTATATTGTCCATATACAACAAACCCCCATGGTGCCTTATTGCTATTATAAACTGGTTACCAACATAATTAGAGCAGTAAAAATAAATGTTTTGGCATATCCGTGGTATACGGTCTGCTATACAACGGCTGTCATCCAATCAGCATTCAGGGCTTGAACGACCCACTTTATAATAGTGTTTATGAACCATATAGTACATAAGTATATATTGTAAACAAAGAATGCATCACATCAAATCATCCAACAGCCATACGTTCAGCTGTCAAAATGTTCAAACTTTATTTTGCCCTACAGGGTCCAAGAGGACCATCTGGACAAAAGGTATATTGTTTATCTTATGCATCATTCACCCCTTCATGAATTTGTTAATTCATTCATGTATCATCCATCCATTCAGTCATGCACATGGTCACATACTTACCAATTCAACCAATTGCAGTGGTGGGAATGAAGTCATGTCACCCATGTGTTTCTGTGTCCTAGGGTGAGAAAGGAGCGGATGGAGTAGACTGGAAAGATGGCTTTGTGGTTCTTTAACACACGGCCCCCGCATTATTAAACATTTAACAAGGGTTTCACTCTGTAAACTTACAAACAACAGCAAAACAAGGCAATCAAGGCCTCATAAAGTATGAGAGACCAATTAAACAGGGATGCAGGCTTCGCCCTCACAGCTCTCCTTAAAGACACACTCATATTCCAGAATTATTAGAGGGGTTGAGAGGAAAACAAGAAGAGAATTAAAAACAGGTGAATGATGGCCCAGCCTATGATGGCCCAGCCCATGATGGCCCAGCCCATGCTGAAGGCTGTTAGTGTTATGTAACACCTGGACCTTCTTCCATAGGCTCTGGACCTGTTATACAGTATAGAGCAATACCTCTGTCCAGCCCTGTGACAGGGTGCCAAAGAAAAATTATAATCTAACAGATCCAGGAGCTGTAGGGTGGATATGAGCCAGGTTGATCATATAGGTCGAATCCAAGATGGCGTAACAGTGCGTACGTGTTTTTTTGTCCTGTCTCATGTCCCGTGTAAATAGTCTGTAAATAGTCTGTCTTTCCGTATATATTTATTATTCCCCATATACCTTTCCTGCAACCCGCCTCACCCAATGTGGAATGGATCTACTATTTTCTTTATTTCTTTATTTCTTTATAATTTAACTGAACCGCCGACAGAAGCTAGCCTGCTAGCTAGCTTGCTAACTAGGTACTAGCCACTGCTAGCGGTCCTCACCACTGCCCTGCCTGCATCAGCCAGCTTTTAGTTCAGACAATATCGGCCAGTCTGCACAGCGCGCTACCAACCCAGCGTATATCGGATTGCGTTCCCTTCCACTTCACCGGATTTCTGCTGAAATCACAGGACCTTCACACCGGATCATCACAGCTAGCTAGCTGCAACCGAGTGGCTGCTGTTGTTTGGCTAACACCACTGTCCAGAAGCCAGCTCCAGTTAGCCTTAAGCTAGCCCTGAGCTAGGCCCATCTCCCGGCTACCAGACGTGTACTAGCTATTTCCCGGGCTACAGTACCTTTTTTCAACCGGCCAGGACCTTCTACTGTCGACACGGAGCTCGTAATCGTCCGACGTGGTCTCAACAGTCTTTTCCTCTGCAATGTTGCTGAAGATCCATCTGCTAGCCCCGGCTCGCTAGCTTTCTGAATGCCGTGCCTCCCGCTCGCCTAGTGCAGTAGCGTCCACTGAACTGCTGCCTGGCTCACCTCTTTGCTGCTCATTGGACCTTATCTTCTCACCCAGTAGCAGGGGCTGAATGGTGTTGAAGGCACTGGAGAAGTCAAAAAACATAACCCTCACAGTGCAACCTGCGTTGTCCAGGTGAGAGTAGGCACTCTGCAGAAGGTAGATGATTGCATCATCCACCCCGATGTTGCGCTGATATGCGAACTGCAGGGGGTCCAGTGATGCACACACTAGGGGTCTGAGGTGAGTGAGGACTAACCTTTCCAGGGTCTTCATGATGCGGGATGTTAGTGCTACAGGTCTGAAGTCATTCAGGACAGTGGGGTACGCATTCTTGGGCACTGGGACGAGGCAGGATGTTTTCCACAGCACAGGGACCCTATCTAGGCTCAGGCTAAGGTTGAAGCGTCGCTGGAGTATTCCACACAGTTGGTCAGCACAGACCCTAAGCACCCTTGGGCTGATGCCATCAGGGCCTGCCACTTTCCACTGATGTAGTCTCTCCAGCTCTCTCTTCACTTGGTTGGTGGTGAAAGCCAGCCTAGGTGGGGAGGTGGGGGGAAGGGGGGTGTTGAGGATCAATCCAGAGGGAGCAGGGGTGGAGGTGGGGTCGTTGATTGTCTCAACAGAGGTGTTGTGAGCAAAGTGGGGGTGGGACAGCGTGAGGGTGTGTGGCCTGGGGAGCTGGAAGGGAGGTGGACATGGCCAGTATCGAACCTGTTAAAAAATTGGTTCAGCTCATTGGCTCTGTCCTGGGTCCCCTCCGTCTGCCCACTGTTTGACTTTTTGAAGCCAGTGATATTTCTCACACCCTTCCACAACTCTCTCACCTGGCTCTGCCTCAGGTTGTCTCTTCCCCTCAGCAATCCGCAACTTCAGCTCCCTCTGGACGCATTTCAATTTGTCCCTGTCCCCCTCCTTGAAGGCCCTCTTCTTCTCATTCAGCAGGGCCTTCAGGTCGTTTATTTGGAAAACAGCGTACCTTCCTGGTGGGTACAGTGTTGTCTCACAAAAATGTATATAATCCTTTATGCAGTCAGTAAGTCCATTGATGTCCTCCCCATGAGCCTCACAGAGCACATCCCAGTCTGTTGTTTCAAAGCAGTCCTGTATGGCCGCATTCGCCCCCGGAGACCATCTCCTAATGGTCCTAGTGGTCGCAGGCTGCTGTTGGACCATAGGCCTGTAGAGTGGGGTGAGGTGGACAAGATGACGTCACACGCTGTGTTTGCGTCAGCGGAGGGTGGAGGGCGGGATGTAAACAATAACACTAATGGCCGCCGTGAATTCCGGGCTATAAAACTGTTTCTTAAGAGTAATATGTTTCGAATTACACCATCTGTTGTTAACTAATAAAGCCGATAGTGACGTTCTCTATGGGGATGTTATCAATCAGCCAAGTCTCAGTAAAAAACAATAGGCTCGCTTCCCGATAGTGTCTTTGTCCAAGAACCAAACCCTGAAGCTCGTCCATGTAGAGATCCCACGTTGCCCATAATGATAGATGGTATAGCCGGCTTGTACTTCCTCAGCTGTGCCTAAGAACAGATAGCCCTTGGTTCACCCCAGACTTGACTGCCCTTGACCAACACAAAAACATCCTGTGGCGCACTGCATTACCATCGAATAGCCCCCGCGATATGCAACTTTTCAGGGAAGTCAGGAACCAATACACACAGTCAGTTAGAAAAGCAAAGGCTAGCTTTTTCAAACAGACATGTGCATCCTGTAGTACTAATTCCAAAAAGTTCTGGGACACTGTAAAGTCCATGGAGAATAAGAGCATCTCCTCCCAGTTGCCCACTGCATTGAGGCTAGGAAACACACAATAATCGAAAATTTCAATAAGCATTTTGCTACTGCTGGCCATGCTTTCCACCTGGCTACCCCTACCCCGGCCAACAGCTCTGTACCCCCCGCAGCAACTTGCCCAAGCTCCTCCTGCTTCTCCTTCACCCAAATCCAGATAGCAGATGTTCTGAAAAGAACTGAAAAATCTGGACCCCTACAAATCTGCTGGGCTAGACAATTTGGACCCTTTATTTATAAAATTATCCGCCGAAATTGTTGCAACCCCTATTACTAGCCTGTTCAACCTCTCTTTTGTATCGTCTGAGATCCCTAGAGATTGGAAAGCTGCTGCAGTCATCCCCCTGTTCAAAGGGGGAGACACTCTAGACCCAAACTGTTACAGACCTATATCCATCCTGCCCTGCCTTTCTAAAGTCTTCGAAAGCCAAGTTAACAGATCACTGACCACTTTGAATCCCACCGTACCTTCTCTGCTATGCAATCTGGTTTCCGAGCTGGTCATGGATGCACCTCAGCCAAGCTCAAGGTACTAAACGATATCATAACCGCCACTGTGCAGCTGTCTTCATCGACCTGGCCAAGGCATTCGACTCTGTCAATCACCGCATTCATATTGGCAGACTCAACAGCCTTGGTTTCTCAAATGACTGCCTTGCCTGGTTCTCCAACTACTTCTCAGATAGAGTTCAGTGTGTCAAACCTGAGGGCCTGTTGTCCGGTCCTCTGGCAGTCTCTATGAGGGTGCCACAGGGTTCAAATCTTGGGCCAACTCTATTCTCTATATATACATCAACGATGTTGCTCTCGCTGCTGGTGACTCTCTGATCCATCTCTACGCAGATGACACCATTCTATATACATCTGGCCCCTCTTTGGACACTGTTAACTAACCTTCAAACAAGCTTTAATGCCATACAACACTCCTTCCGTGGCCTCCAACTGCTTTTAAATGCTAGGAAAACTAAATGCATGCTTTTCAATCGAATGCTGCCCGCACCCTCCCACCGGACAATCATCACTACTCTCGACGGGTCTGACTTAGATTACGTTGACACCGACAAAATTAAATCCAGAGTCGGCTTCCTATTTCGCAACAAAGCCTCCTTCACTCATGCTGCCAAACATGCCCTCGTAAAACTGACTATCCTACCGATCCTTGACTTCGGCGATGTCATTTACAAAATAGCCTCCAACACTCTACTCAGCATATTGGATGTAGTCTATCACAGTGCCATCCGTTTTGTTACCAAAGCCCCATATACTACCCACCACTGTGACCTGTATTCTCTCGTTGGCTGGCCCTCACTACATATTCGTCGCCAAACCCACTGGTTCCAGGTCATCTATAAGTCTTTACTAGGTAAATCACTGCCTTATCTCAGCTTGCTGGTCACCATAGCAACACCTACCCGTAGCATGCGTTCCAGCAGGTATATTTCACTGGTCATCCCCAAAGCCAACACCTCCTTTGGCCGCCATTCCTTCCAGTTCTCTGCTTCCAATGACTGGAACGAATTGCAAAAATCACTGAAGCTGAATAACTTTAAGTATCAGCTGTCAGAGCAACTTATCGATCACTGCACCTGTACACAGCCCATCTGTAAATAGCCCACCCTACTACCTCATCCCCATATTTATTATTTTTGCTCATTTGCACTCCAGTATCTCTACTTGCACATCATCATCTGCACATCTATCAGTCCAGTGTTAATGCTAATTTGTAATTATTTCGCCACTATGGCCTATTTATTGTCCTACCTTCCTAATCTTACTACATTTGCACACACTATACATAGATTTTCTATTGTGTTATTGACTGAACGTTTGTTTATCCCATGTGTAACTCTGTGTTGTTGTTTTCTGTCGCACTGCTTTGCTTTATCTTGGCCAGGTCGCAGTTGTAAATGAGAACTAGTTCTAAACTGACCTACCTGGTTAAATAAAGGTGAAATCAAACACCAATTTATTTATTTTTTATAGGCTAAATGTACACTCTTGTTAAGCACGAAAGCGTCATTGTCACATTCTTTTAGAATCACCCAGTGAGATTTGGCTTTAAGAGCCCCCACCTCCACACCCACACCGAGTCCTGAATCTCTTGGCATGTTTTTCAGAGCAGATAACTGTGTAGTAGGTCCAGATTACTGAGTACATTAGAGTTCTGTTTCTCTGAAAACCTTCAGTTAGGTCACTCATGTTCCTGTTATTCCCCACCCGCCCTCTCTGTTTCTCTCTCTGTAGGGGGTTCTGGGCCTGCCTGGCTGTAAAGGGGAGGAGGGGGCAGATGTAAGTCTATAGGAGGTGAGTCATCACCCTCTGTTTGTCTTGTTTCATAATGTTGTTCCTTTTCTTCAGTCTTTCTACACTGATCCCCACCGGCCATTACTTAGTCCCACTCCCACACACCCCCTTTAAAAAAAAATTGCACATACACTCACGCACGCACCATACTCACACCAACACACGCCCTGCACACACCCACACCCACCCACACACACACACACCCACACACACCCACACCCCCACACCCCCCCCCCCACCCCCCCCCCCCCACACACACACACACACACACACACACACACATACACATACACCACAGCTTACTGTATGCATGACCGTCTAGACTAGTAGGAGTGAAGAGGTCATCATTTCCCAGAATTTTCCCCCCAAAGTCAAGAACCACTTGGCAGCCAATAGCACTCTAGGAGCCTACAATGTACTACAAACAGGGAGTTACAATAATATGCATTATTCCCATAGCTCTGTCCTCAGCGGACTTCTTTGTGCAGGTTTTAAAGCAATTAAATTAAAACAAAATCAGAAGATGAAATAGGGGTTGTTTTTTGTGTTTTTTCTGGCAAGGTTGGGGTAATTAGCCAGATGGATAAGAACAACCCCTTTGTTTGTTTATGTCTGAATGGTGCATGAGTGGGGAGTTTACAAGTCTCCCACAGAATAACGCTAGATAAATAGAATTCATAATGATAGAGGAATGTTAATTATATCTGACCTATTCATATTTAAGTTCAGACTGGCTGATGTTGGTAATGACTGTTTCCTCTGATAGGGGGAGCCAGGTCCTCTGGGACATAAAGGAGATGCAGGATCGTATGGACTACCTGGACAAAAGGTAACTCTCTCATACCCTACAGGGGGACTTTGGGCCATCTGGAGAGCCAGGCACAGAGGTTTGGGACTCAGCTAGTTCTAGAATCAGTGCAACACCAGGACCAGGACACACACTGTCCACATAATCGGACACAGGAAGACACATCTTACTAGATCACTCTACATCAGGGTTCCCCAACTGGTTTTTTTGTTGGGGGGGTGGGGGTTCCTGGAGGTCATTCAGAAACTCAGCTGTAAGTATATTGAGTGTGCATACACAAAAAAAAACAGGAAACCAGCTCCAAGTGATTTTAATTGAAGAAATCTGTTCCCAAGTATTCCCACGCATAATAGAGAGAAACGTGATTGAATACAAATATAAGCAAGGTTTTAAGTGATTATGTTTTAGTCAATTATTATATCTGTTTGGGCTTCTTGTGGTCAGTTTGTTGTCTTTTTGTAATTATGCTCCAGCACCCCGACCGTCTGATGATCCCTGCTCTACATTGACTAAATGACTGAATTAAATAGTTGTATCACTGTCCTTGTCTCTCTCTCTCTTTCCATCTCTCACGAGGTGGTCAAGGAGAGACTGGTGACCCAGGCCATGCTGGAGCACAGGGTCATGAAGGTCAGGCTGGAGACGTGGGTTCAAAGGTGAGTGTCCCTCTGTCCTCTATTATTTCACCTTTATTTAACCAGGTAAACCAGTTGAGAACTAGTTCTCATTTACAACTGCGACCTGGCCAAGATAAAGCAAAGCAGTTCGACAGAAAAACAAAACAGAGTTACACATGGTTACACATGGCTAAGATTTTTGAATACACAATATTGAATACACAATAAACCCTGCGCACTAAGGACTGTATTTTAAGGGAATTACTATTATTACCCCAAATTATATCATACACACATTTAGCTATTTAAGTATCTCTTCCTGTCATTTACCTGTACAGTTTGTGTAACCATGCAAGTATTCACTTATCTGTAAATATAACTGTATATTTACCTGTACAGCTAATTTAACCAGGCAAAATATTCACTTACCTGTTCATTTGGCCAGTCTGTCTATTAAGTAAACTATTATTACCCTCGCTCATATGATATGCATTTTTAGCTACTGAAGTATTTCTCTGCCATCGACCTGTATAGTATAGTTAACCATCCAACAACCACCAATGTATAGTGTACATATTCAGCCAACCACCCACACTATGCAATGTCTTTTTATAGCTTTTTTTTGCACTCCAGATATCTTGTATTTCTATACTTTTTCATACTGCTGCTCTATGTATCATGTACCGTGTATCTGTCTTTTGTGTACTTTCGTTGTGGCATTTTGCACCTGCCCTGTGTTTTGTTGTAGCTACAATTAAATCTATCTATCTATCTATCTATCTATCTATCTATCTATCTATCTATCTATCTATCTATCTATCTATCTATCTATCTATCTATCTATCTATCTATCTATCTATCTATCTATCTATCTATCTATCTATCTATCTATCTATCTATCTATCTATCTATCTTATCTTGATTCTCTCTACAGGGTGATGATGGAACACAGGCAGAAGGCCAACCTGGATATCCAGGGTTCCAGGTCTATATTTGTTCAGCAGTGAATTTCTGTACAATAAGTACACATTGTTTGGACCAAATGTCCAGGGACATCATTTGCCTATTTCAGATTTTTCTTTCATCTTCTTACAGGGATACCCTGGTCTGAGGGGACC
>CM042416.1:10346661-10414161 GCA_023634145.1 Thymallus thymallus
AACGACTTCCAGGAGGCTACAGACATAGTCTTCATGTTGGACGGCTCCTCCAGTGTGGGCCATGCCAACTTCTACAGAGCCAGAGAGTTTGTTGAGAACATGGCCGCCAGGCTGCTGTCTCAGGACCCGAGAGGGCTGCTCCGCCTGTCCATCATGCAGTACAGCGATGGGCAGCAGCAGAGGGTGGAGGTGCCCTTCACTGCCAGGGTTGAGGATGTCCTAACGGGGCTAGCAGCTACGCGCTACATGGACGGGGCCACCGACTTACCGGCTGCCCTGGCCTTCCTGACCTCCACCCTCCAGAGTACAGCGCCACTTGGTGGACACGTGGATAATCGTGTCCACCAAGTGGCGCTGTACAGTGACCTGACCAGACGGGTGGTCATGCAGAGTCTAGCTAGAAAGATTTCTGAAGCTCTTAAAGACCTCTCTACTACTGAAATGTCTATTAACTGTCCTGTAGTGTAATTTATTAGGCCATTAAGAAATTCTATATATATGGTGCACATTCTATACTTTTTGTACGAGGAAAAATTGGACAAAAAAATTCTGAACACAAATCAATTTATGATTTTGAAATATATGCAGGCCAGCAGGACCATTTACTGAAATGTCAATAAAATGCACTAGAGGGCAGTGTTGATGGAGTGTAGAGCAAAGAGGGCTGAGTAGATGAACTCTATCTACCACATATATTTGGAAAATACTGCTATTCTGTTCTACATAGTGATTAGTGATAGTTGTTATAGAAGGACCTTTTACAGATCTGTCCAAAAAGACACTAGGCTTCCCCTCGTGCTCTGTACAAATCTGAGGGTGTTGGGCTACTGACCTCAGGATGTACCAAACTTCAGCACCATTTGACAGCGTTAGAAAACTACCTGTTTGAAATCCCAGACGCCAATCAATATACTAATTCATTCCCTTATGAAATGGCATGTATTTAGTATATATTGAACTGTACTCTGAGAATAACAAGAAGCAGGTATGTTTTGTTACTGTTAAAATGAATCTGTAATGAAAATAGGGAAAATGATCTCAGTGACTGTAATGCTGAGTGGGGTCCTCTGTCTTAGAGAACCACTTCTGAATCTCACTGCTCTTGTTCCTCATCTCCTCCGCCACCCTCTCTGTCTTATTTCCTGCTGAGAAGCGATTGACTCTCTTGGCTGTAGTCTCCAGAGAGATCACCTGGATCCTCTTCATGTCGTTCCTGCAGCGCAGCTCCTTCAACTTCCTGTAGTAGACCCCGCAGCTGAAGCCCTCCATAAAGCCCAGGGTGATGTGTGTCTGCAGAGAGGACAGGCTGGGGTAGTACCACAAGCAGCTGGCACACTTATACAGCAGCTCCCCATTGAACTTCTCTAGGGCAGAGGAGGCTCTTAAGAAGTGGAAGTCCAGGTGGTCCGTGACCAACGGCTCATTGGGCTCCACTGACCTACTGCCTCCCTTCCTCACTCTGTGTCTGTAGGAGACGTCTGCTGGCTTCAGGGGAGGGCAGAGAGCGTGAGGTGTTTTGGAGCCAAGTATACTAGGGGGTTCTGCTGCTCTTGATGCCTGAGAGTGAGAAAGACTCCACTGGGTACCTGGTGTTGGAGAGAGAATGGGGTCCTGCTGTCACAATATGGAAATCCTGATTCATATTTACTGCAAATCAAATGGAATGTAAATAAATGCCATGATAGTGCTATGTTTGCCAAAAATACTTCAAAGCACTTACCTGTTCTCTTCCTTAGCCTTTCAGAGACAAAAGGTTCTCTTAATAAAACTTGTGAGGACTTCATTTTTTAGAATAAACGGACCCTGGAACCATGGAATAGAACCTAGCTAAGTGAATGGGTTTGTAGTTTTGCAAACGTTCTAGAAATGATTGGAATTCCAAATTCTAAAAGCAATGATGTCATAATGATCTCTTTGTGTATGATGATGAACTTCAATCCATTCATGGTTCTGGAGATGTTCTGAATAATAATATCAAAATGTATTAAACTTTTATAGTGCTATTCATTACATAAATACCTCTCAAAGCGCTGTAGAGCAACAACAAAAAACAAGCAATTTAAAAACAACAACATCATTAATCATCATGAGTAGATAGATCGACATCAAGAGACTGAAGAATTATTAAAACAGTTTAGTTTAGTTAGTTAGGATCCCCGTTAGCTAGCTACTGCTCATGCAGCAGCTCTTCTTCCTGGGTCCACATTAAACGTACAAGCACATGAAAAAGCACAGAACAGAAATAGACAAGAACAATATAATATGACATTAAATTCAAAATATTTGTTTACAAATAAAATAAGAGTTATATATTGGAAAGACACCAAGAGACAACAAAAATACTATTTACACACTTCATATATGCATATTCATATTCTTATAAACAGTAAAGTTAAATTACAATAGCTCTTTAGAAAGAGGAGAGGCACTTTGATATAAGATGTTTTCTATATCTGTTTTTTAAAGCTAAACTTGCTTTTTGTCTGAGTAACCTGGTGGCAGTGCATTCCACGATGACATGGCTCTATACATAACTGAGTGATGCATTAAATCTGTTTTTAGTTTGGGTACCGTGAAGAAACTCATAGAGGCGTGTCTAGTGGGGTATGTACTGTACAGTGCCTTCGGAAAGTATTCAGACCCCTTGACTTTTTCCACATTTTGTTACTTTACAACTTTGTTCTAAAATGGATTAAATAAATACAAATCCTCAGCAATCTACACACAATACCCCATAATGACATCAATCTACACACAATACCCCATAATGACATCAATCTACACACAATACCCCATAATGACAAAGTGAAAACAGGTTTTTGGAAATTGTTGCAAATGTTTTTAGACCCTTTGCTATGAGACTCGAAATTGAGCTCAGGTGCATCCTGTTTCCATTGATCATCCTTGAGATGTTTATGCAACTTGATTGGAGTCCACCTGTGGTAAATTTATTTGATTGGACATGATTTGGAAAGGCACACAACTGTCTAAAACCAAGCCATGAGTTTGAAGGAATTGTCCGTAGAGCGCAGACACAGGATTGTGTCGAATCAGAAATCTGGGAAAGGGTACCAAAACATTTCTGCAGCATTGAAGGTCCCCAAGAACACATTGGCCTTCATCATTCTTAAATGGAACCATCAAGACTCTTCCTAGAGCTGGCCGCCCGACCAAACTGAGCAATCGTGGGAGCCTTGTTGAGGGAGGTGACCAATAACCCAATGATCACTCTGACAGAGCTCTAGAGGTCCTCTGTGGAGATGGGAGAACCTTCCAGAAGGACAACCATCTCTGCAGCACTCCACCAATCAGGCCTTTATGGTAATGGCCAGATGGAAGCCAAATGACAGCCCGCTTGGAGTTTGCCAAAAGGCACCTAAAGACTCTCAGACCATGAGAAACAGGATTGAACTCTTTGGCCTGAATGCCAAGCATCCATCTGGAGGAAACCTGGCACCATCCCTACGGTGAAGCATGGTCGTTGCAGCATCATGCTATGGGGATATTTTTCAACAGCAGGGAACGGGACACTACTCAGGATCGAGGCAAAGATGAACGGAGCATAGTACAGATAGATCCTTGATGAAAACCTGCTCCAGAGCACTCAGGACCTCAGACTGGGGCGAAGGTTCACCTTCCAACAGGACAACAACCCTAAGCACACAGCCAAGACAACGCAAGTCTCTGAATGTCCTTCAGTGGCCCAGTCAGAGCCCAGACTTGAACCCTATCGAAAATCTCTGGAGAGACCTGAAAATAGCTGTGCTGCAACGCTCCACATCCAACCTGACAGAGCTTGAGAGGATCTGCAGAGAAGAATGAGAGAAACTCCCCAAATACAGTTGTGCCAAGGTTTTAGCGTCATACCCAAGAATACTCAAGGCTGTAATCGCTGCCAAAGGTGCTTCAACAAAGTACTGAGTAAAGGGTCTGAATACTGATGTAAATGTGATATTTCTGTTTTTTTATACATTTGCAAACATTTCTACAAAACTGTTTTTGCTTTGTCATTATGGGGTATTGTGTGTAGATTGATGAGGGGGAAAAAACAATTAAATCCATGTTAGAATAAGGTTGTAACGTAACAAAATGTGGAAAAAGTCAAGTCTGAATACTTTCCGAATGCACTGTATGTCTGTTTGAAGTATATGCAAATAGATTATACAAGTGGTTAGGCATTTTCAACACACACGTTTCATAAAAAGACTAGAAGAGAAGTAGTCAATTTCTTCTCAATCCTCAACCATGAAAGTATCATTGTATCCATCTGCCGAGTGATATTCTATCATTGTATCCATCTGCCGAGTGATATTCTATCATGGTATCCATCTGCCGAGTGATATTCTATCATTGTATCCATCTGCCGAGTGATATTCTATCATGGTATCCATCTGCCGAGTGATATTCTATCATTGTATCCATCTGCCGAGTGATATTCTATCATGGTATCCATCTGCCGAGTGATATTCTATCATTGTATCCATCTGCCGAGTGATATTCTATCGTTGTATCCATCTGCGCAATCCATCTGCCGAGTGATATTCTATCATTGTATAGATAGATAGATAGATAGATAGATAGATAGATAGATAGATAGATAGATAGATAGATAGATAGATAGATAGATAGATAGATAGATAGATAGATAGATAGATAGATAGATAGATAGATAGATAGATAGATAGATAGATAGATAGATAGATAGATAGGTACTTTATTGATCCCCCGGGGGGGAAATTTCATTGTCAAGCAGCTACAACAAAAACACAGGGCAGGTGCAAAATGCCACAACGAAAGTACACAAAAGACAGATACACGGTACATGATACATAGAGCGGCAGTATGAAAAAGTATAGAAATACAAGATATCTGGAGTGCAAAAAAAGCTATAAAAGGACATTGCATAGTATGAGTGGTTGGCTGAATATGTACACTATACATTGGTGGATGTTGGATGGTTAACTATACTATACAGGTCGATGGCAGAGAAATACTTCAGTAGCTAAAAATGCGTATGATATGAGCGAGGGTAATAATAGTTTACTTAATAGACAGACTGGGTAAATGAACAGGTAAGTGAACATTTTGCATGGTTAAATTAGCTGTACAGTTAGGTATACAGTTATATTTACAGATAAGTGAATACTTGCATGTTTACACAAACTGTACAGGTAAATGACAGGAAGAGATACTTTAATAGCTAAATGTGTGTATGATATCATTTGGGGTAATAATAGTAATTCCCTTAAAATACAGTCCATCTGCCGAGTGATATTCTATCATGGTATCCAAATGCTGAGTGATATTCTATCATTGTATACATCTGCCGAGTGATATTCTATCATTGTATCCAAATGCTGAGTGATATTCTATCATTGTATCCATCTGCAGAGTGATATTCTATCATTGTATCCATCTGCAGAGTGATTTTCTATCATTGTATCCATCTGCAGAGTGGTATTCTTGGATCAGAAACCTATAAATAGACAACCAAGACACATCAGAAACATATTTGACAATATTACATTTTAAGACAGAAAATCAACCCTGTAATATCCTTTTCTGACATTAAATTGTAGTGTTGTGTAATGACACAAAAGTATATATCCCATTATCTAATCGGAAACACAGAACAGATCATCAAATCAATTATTGTTGATGTAACACATAATCTTGGAAAGGGACAGTTTGGTCCACTTTCCAAGATTATTCCGGTTAAAATAGGACAGCCTGTTCACAACCTTATTGGTTTGGTGTGGGGGTTGTTTCAAACCCTAATCCTCAATCTACGGTATAGATTATGGCTGTAGGCAGGAATCCTATACTGGTGACACCATTAAGAAGCAGTGGGCAGAGATGTAATTGATTTAATCTCCCCCTGGCTCCACCCATAGGATGACAGAACATTTTGTGTCAGAGGGACTGTCACATGTTGTGACTCTGGTGAAGCTACACAGCAGACATACTAACAGAAAGTGCACAGCAGACAGCAGAGCATGGCAGCCTTCGTCTCGGTGAGTTCTTCTCTGACAGTCATTTACACAACTTTGTTGACTCTCAATGCTTTGATACAAGCATTGTTTGTGAGTTGATAATTTGGGAGTGTGGTAGCAGATTGTTGAATTGTGCTAGGTAAAGAATATATACTTTGTTTTATCATTTCCATGGTGATGTTCAGGATTTGTTGATAGAAGAGGAAGATAATTTAGGTCTAGTCTTAGATTTGAGCAATATCTTTCTCTTTCCACAGACAATATATTACTGTAGGCTACTGTAACATGTTCTGAATGTGTCATGTTATTCTTGCTTCATTGGTATATGACACAAATACTATGCATAGAACCAAAACATATAGTTATTATAAAAAGTTATTGTCGCTACAATTTTTATAAACTATGCAGAGAAAGAAGGAAACACTTTTCTCCGTAGAAATGTCATAAGAAAATTAGTGGGCAACGTAATGTAACCCTCAGGGATAAATAAAGTACCTATCTATCTATCTATCTATCTATCTATCTATCTATCTATCTATCTATCTATCTATCTATCTATCTATCTATCTATCTATCTATCTATCTATCTATCTATCTATCTATCTATCTATCTATCTATCTATCTATCTATCTATCTATCTATCTATCTATCTATCTATCTATCTATCTATCTATCTATCTATCTTAATCCAGTGTGCGTCATACAGTAGATTAATTTCATACCCCCCTCCCTAATTTACTTATTATGTTGTCCCACCTAGCTATCTTAAGATGAATGCACTAACTGTAACTGCACTAACTGGACGACAGCGTCTGCTAAATGACTAACATGTAAAATAAATAAGCATGTCCTGGTTTAGAAGTAGGTCTATGATGCGCTTGATGCTCTACAGACTCTAGAGAGCTGTCCTGATATCCTATTGGTGGACGCTAGGGCCAACATATGTGTTGTTACATCTGAATTTAGCCTTGTGTTCTTTATGGAGAGAGGCCTCTAGGGTCTTGTGTTACTTTTAACCAGGTCTACAGGACTTTTAATTTTTACAGGGAGGAGCGCGGCCTGTTTTAAATTCTTTGTTTGTCATCCTCACCCACTTACTTTCCTCAACGTCCTTCTGAATACCTAACCCCTATGGCACTCTCTTTTACAATGACCTCTCCCCCTCCTTACCTTTCTCTCAGTTGGCCACGTGTCACCACTGCAGCGTATCTTCTAGACATGGCCTTGTCTACAGGGAGTCCATGGCGGCTCTATCCAGGAACGTCATGGCTCCCAGTTACACCAAGAGGCATAGTTCACTGGCTAGAAACCTGCCACTGCGAGCTAAGGGAAGACTCATCACCCAGAGGCCTGTTGGCGAGGCCAAGCCTCGCCCTAGAGCTCCAAGGTAAACCTCTTACTCTATTACCTAGTATTATAGAGATATTTGGGGTTAATGACGCATGTTTTGAATTGTTGAATTTAATAGAACTCATTTACAGTGTATCTTTAATATGACCGTTTTTTTGTCCATCTTTAAAATGGCATCAAACTTTTAAATAAATTCTCTCTTCACAGGCCCAATCCTCCAGAGTTCATTGCCGTGTCTTCCTCCAAGCCGGCCAGCGTGAAACATTTTGTATTTGTGCACCTAAGGAAGCTCTTTTCATTGGGTGACACCCAGAGGCGCAGAAAGAGTGGTCTGAAACTTTTCTCCTGAAGTATTGCAACTATAATTGGATGGGCTTGATTATCCACAAGGTGGCACTTCAGTAATTCAGTGTGAAAAACAAGTGGCGGTGTAGTCAGCAGGAAGATGATCCTGTCAAGACCAAGACATGCCGGTACTCAGACCTCCCTCACTTGAGAGGGATTGAAGCATGGTGACTGCTGGCGGTATGGTGACTGCAGGCCTAGACATTTGGCATTTGTCTCTATGGCGACCAGTAGGCATGTAGGTGAGATGGTTCTGGCATTCTCTTGATGACCAACTAAGTGTTGGACGGAATGTAAGGCAATATTTTTGCAACACTTTTAGCTTTCTATATATTTATTGTAATGAGGTATGATGTGCAAAATCAGACATACAATTTAATTTAGTCACATGCTATAACACTTTTATCAGTATCAACTTTTAATATGATTAGATTTAAAAAAAATATAATTTAGTCTGTAGAGTCATATCATATTGTTGCCTCCAGCTCAGGCCAAGAAGGAGCCATTGCGTACGCTGTTTAACAGTAAATTGTAATGGATTAAAGTGTGCGCTTAATGAATGTATTATTATTGTTGTAAAATGTTTAATTCATTGTTATAAACATATATAGCGGTATAATATACTTGCTTGTTTAGAAATAATTCTGAAATCAGAGTTATATACAGAAACTAATCTAATAAAGGCTTAAAAGCTATTTGGGTAAAAATTCATGTTTTAGATGTGTTTCAAGTTTTGTTTCAAATGATTACTGAACCTAATCAGAAAAATATTTGGCTCAACCAAAAACATATGGTTAAACCGGGGATGGTCCTCTGAGCCATGGCTGGCAGTTTTTCTTCTTTTAATTGTCCAATAACAATAAATATCTTAATTTTATACATTTTTATGTTCAGAAATTACATTTAAAATTACATGTATTTTCCGTTTCAACTAGGGTCAACAGGTGGCTGAAATATACATTTTGATCCAACTAAGGTCACCTTTGATGTTCAGAGAGAGAGCAGGTATTAAGTCACCTCCTACCTGTAGGAGGAGAACCCCTAGTGAGAGTTTCTAATGCCACAGCATCACTTCCAGTAACTGGCTATAGAAATAACCTGAGACCAAATTAAGGGGATTACAATGTTTACAGACTCTGCACCTTTGGTCCCTGGAGGGTTGCCCCCCAACATGTGGCGACCAATCTTATTAATCAGTAAACACGCACACATGCATGCACGTGCACACACACACACACACTTGTATTGCCATCCTGATTGATCATTGGGCATGCATGGGGCGGTGGACATCTAGGTCTGACACCTCTGAAGTGGTTTCCATATCAGTGGTTAATCTAATGACATAAATGTTCCTTATCTGTTGCAATGGAATGGAACCCCATATCACAATATCTCAAAACTACTCTGTTTGTAACGAATGCCCCGCGCAGAGCTGCGGGACCTCCTCCTCTCCAGCGCTCATCCTCCCCAGCGTTCTAACCGGCGGTCATGGGAAGATGGTAGCAACACCCTGATGATCCACACCTGTTACGCATTGGTCATCAGGGTCACTATTTAGCTTCGTATGTTTTGGTTCACCCCTCGCAGGTTATTGTGTTATTGTGTTTCTATGTGTATTGCTGTCTTCATATTAAATCTATTATTTCGCTACACTCTCTTTGACTATTTCGCCTCCTCTTTCACTTTCATCCCTCGCAATATCACAGAATAACCCGCCCAACCCGAGGCACCTTTTTTATTTTTCATCAGCTTGTCTTTGTCTGCACCTTTTTGATTTGTCTTTTTTCACTCTCATTTCCCTAGGTCTCCATGGACGGGCGCGGAGAGGGAGCTGGGCTACCCGGTCGGGCACCTGAGCTGGAGGAGAGACTCAGGGATATGATGTCCCTCATGGCGGCACGATCGGGCAGGGAGCACCCGGTGTGTTCATCTGGAGCCACAGCGTCCTCAGCACCCGTTCGTGTGGAGTCTCGACACGTCCCGAGGGGAGAACTCCGGAGAGTCGTCCCCGATAAGTATTATGGCAATCCGGAGGGTTGTCGTGGGTTCCTTCTCCAGTGCGAACTGTATTTAGGCGATCAGCCTGTGTCGGACTCGGAGAAGGTGCACACGATGATTACTCTCCTCACGGGGCATGCACTCGAATGGGCAACGGCACTGTGGGGGAGCGGGGCTGAGGAGTTGAGGTCTGTCCCTAGGTTGAGCAGGGTCGAGTGGGTGGAACGAGCCGGCTCTTAGGACCGCTTTCCGCAGGGGTCTGCGGACTGAGGTCCAGATGGAGCTGGCTTGTGTGAGTCAGTCTATGACGCTGGACGCCTACATCGCCCGGGCCATTGCCATCGACGGGCAGCTCCGGGACCGTGACCAGCTGGTGCGCCGCGCGCATCTTCCCCTTCGGAACCGGAGCCGATGGAGTTGGGGATCACGAGACTCTCCGCAGAGGAGAGAGAGCGGCGGAGTCATCAGGGGCTGTACCTTTACTGTGGTGAGAGAGGGCACGTCAGGAGGGTGTGTCCCTCTGCCCAGACTGGACGCAGGAAAGGGGTAAGTGGCCAGGAGGCACAGGTGGGCACAGTAGGTGTCTTGCGTGCTGAGCGCATAGCTAGCCCTTTCTGTTGCTCAGTTGTGCTGTCTGGTAACTTCCCCAATCATGTGTCCACAGCCCTGATTGAGGTCCTCTATGCCCATTCAGCCTCTGGTCGACCGGTGGGGACTGGTTCCATTACTCACGTGACTCGTCCTGTCACCCTCACCATTCACGGCTGCCATCGAGAGAGACTGGAACTGTTGGTGATCTCTTCCTCCATACATCCGGTCATCTTGGGACTTACTTGGCTCCAGCAACACAACCCCAACATAGGCTGGAGTGCACGAAGGATCCTGGGATGGTCGGATAAATGTCGGAGGACCTGCTTGACCACAATGGTAGGGGCTACATCTGTAGAGGGCCCTGAGATCACCCTCACGGGGAGCATTCCGCCAGAATACGAAGATCTGAGCGGGGTGTTTTCTTGAGAAAAGGCCAAATGTCTCCCTCCTCACCGTGCCTGGGACTGTGCCATTGGCCTAGTACCAGGTGCCACGCCCCCCCGAAGAAGAATCTATCCGCTCTCTATGGCCGAAACTGAGACTATGGAGACATATATTCTTTGTGAAGAAGAGGGACGGGGGTTTAAGGCCGTGCATTGATTATCGAGGACTGAATGAGGTAACCACGAATTTCCGATATCCAATGCCCCTCGTTGGGTCACTATGAATACCTAGTGATGCCATACGGACTAGCCAATGCCCCAGCCGTATTCCAGTCGTTTCTGAATTAGGTATTTCGGGGAGGTATGTGGTGGTTTATATTGATGACATTCTGGTCTACTCCACGACATTCCCAGAACACGTGGCTCATGTTCGTGCTGTCCTCCAACGTTTGTTACAGAATAATCTGTACGTGAAGGAGGAAAAATGCTCCTTCCACTGAAAGGCTGTTTCCTTCCTTGGGTACCGTATTGCTCCGGAGGGGGTGAAGATGGAGGAGATGAAGGTGTAGACGGTAAGGTCATGGCCAGTCCCGAAGACCATTAAGGCACTCCAGAGCTTCTTGGGATTTGCCAACTTTTACCGCCGGTTCATCAAAGGTTTCCGCTCCATCACAGCGCCACTCACGTCGTTGTTGAAAGGACACCCTCAACGCCTCAACTGGACCTCTGGTGCCGAGAAGGCATTTCTCGACCTGAAGGACCGGTTCACCACTGCACCGCTACTACGTCACCCGGACCCTCTCAAGCCCTTCACGGTCGAGGTTGACGCGTCAGAGATCGGGGTAGGGGCAGTCATCTCCCAGCTACAGGGGAACCCGCCGCTGCTGTACCCCTGTGCATATTACTCAAAGAAGCTGAGTGCTGCGGAGAGGAACTACAATGTGGGTGACCGAGAACTACTGACGGTAAAGTTGGCATTGGAGGAGTGGAGACATTGGCTGGAGGGTGCTCATGAGCCGTTCACTGTCCTGACGGATCATCGAAACCTGGAGTACGTCAGGGCAGCCCGGCGCCTTAACGCCCGTCAGGCCCGCTGGACCTTGTTTTTTGAGCACTTCCGGTTCACCCTGACCTATCGTCCAGGAACGAAGAATGGCAGGGCGGACGCACTCTCCCGCATCCACGACCGGGAGGGTGAATTGAGGAAGGACGTTCCGATTTTGCCTCCATCTTGCTTTGTGGGTCATGTCTCCTGGGACATCGACGCCGAGATCCATCGGGCAGGGAGACGGGATCCTACCCCAGCAACATGCCCCCCTGGGAAGATCTATGTGCCTTGAAGAGTGCGGGGAAGGTTGGTAACCTGGGTGCACACTAAACCTGCTACAGGACACCCGGGTATCAGCCGGACCCTGGAAGCGCTCCGGGAGAAGTATTGGTGGCCAGGCATGGGGAGGACTGTGCGGCACTATGCACTGTCCTGTGTTGTGTGCGCACAGTCCAAGGCGCCGAGAACGGCTCCTACGGGCAAGCTCCATCATCTACCAGTACCTCAGCGGCCTTGGTCTCACATCACGGTGGATTTCGTTACGGATCTACCGCCAGCAGAGGGGAAGACGACCATCGTCATTGTAGTGGACAGATTCTCGGTTCCTGCCACTGCCCGGCCTCCCCTCTGCTCTCCAGTTCGCTGAGGTGCTGTTTCAGCAGGTCTTCAGATTGTATGGACTTCCGGAGGATATCGTGTCTGACCGAGGTCCCCAGTTCACATCACGTGTCTGGAGGGTGTTTATGGCCAAGCTGGGGGTCGCGGTCAGTCTCACATCCGGGTACCACCCTCAGGCAAATGGGCAGGCGGAGAGCACGAACCAAGAGCTAGGGAGGTTCCTCCGGGCATACTGTATGGAACAGCCAGGAGAATGGACCTGTTTCCTCCCCTGGGCGGAGTACGCTCAGAACTCCCTGTGCCATTCCCCCAACGGGCTAACCCCTTTCCAGGTGGTACTGGGTTTCCAGCCACCGCTGTGCCCCTGGAGGAGGAGATCTAGTGAAGTACAAGCAGTGGAGGAGTGGTTTAGGAGGGCTGAGGGGGTGTGGTCCGCGGTTAACGTCCGCCTGCGGGAGGCAGTACAATGACAAAAGACGCAGGCGGATAGGCAGCGCCCAGGGGACAAGGTCTGGCTGTCCACGAGGAACCTCCAGCTCCGCTTGCCCTACCATAAGCTTGAGCCCCGGAGAGTGAATGAGGTCACCTATAGGTTGAGATTAACACCACCAATTTACACTAATCTATCTCCCTCTTTCCATGTCTCTCTCCTCAGGCCGGTGGTTCCTGGTCCACTAGGGGGTCCGGTCCTGCAGTGGCGCCTCCACCCCCAACGGAGGTAGCCGGGGGTCTGACGTATAGGGTGGAGAAGGTGCTGGACTCTCGGCTACGGCGGGGTCGGATCCAGTACCTGGTGGACTGGGCGGGTTACGGCCCTGAGGAGCGCAGCTGGGTTCGGGCGGTGGACATCTGCGACTCATCCTTGACAACAGAGTTTCATGCACGGCGTCCAGATTGGCCAGCTCCTCGCCCTCGGGGTCGTCCGGGGCGCCGGCGAGAGGCGAGTTCAGGAGCCGCGCCTAGGGAGAGCGGTACTGTAACGAATTCCCCGCGCAGAGCTGCGGGACCTCCTCCTCTCCAGCGCTCATCCTCGTGCGTGGGAAGATGGTAGCAACACCCATCTTCCCACGAAAGATGGGTGAACCCGCGAGGGGTGAACCAAAACATATGAAGCTAAATAGTGACCCAGGGTCACTATTTAGCTTCGTATGTTTTGGTTCACCCCTCGCGGGTTATTGTCTTTCTATGTGTATTGCTGTCTTCATATTAAATCTATTATTTCGCTACACTCTCTTTGACTATTTCACCTCCTCTTTCACTTTCACCCCTCGCAATATCACACTGTTTATATTGTCCACAAGATGATGATGATGACGACGATGACGATGATGACGACGATGATGATGATGACGACGATGATGATGATTATGATCAAAAGTAAACATGCATGTCTTTTCATGGTACTAAAAGTGCTCAGATGACTTTTATATGTAGGCCTATTTAATGCACTTTACCTTTTGACTTTCTTAGAACAGCTGTTCTTACTCTAAGAGGTGACACAGCGATTGATTGTTTATTTGTTAGACACTATGAGCAGATATTTCATAACTAAGTTTTAAAAAATTACTTTTGAAGGAGTGATTTCTCAAATACAAACCCTTTTTGAGTATTCTAAGTAGATTCAAACTCTAGCCTTGGGAGCAATAATGATCTTGAAGTATTGAGGTAATCTGTCAGGATTATGCTGCCAACACAAACATCAGGGGGCAAACTCTACATGAATATGAATCAGTTAATCTCTAATAAGCTCCTTACAGGCAGGACATGTAGTTACTGATGACAGACTCCCACCATACGCACCTTGTTAAAGTGGCTTTAGGAAGCAGCATACTTACAATAAATTCAACGTCACTCTTGGAAAATTAATATAACGTGCTGTTCAGATTTTCCAAGGTGGGTTCAAGTGTCTCAGAAAACCAATATGAGTTAGTGCTCACTATTCAGATGAACTCATGGGCCAAAAGGCTTGACAGTTAAACCACATATAGACCATTTAGCTAAATCAATAGCCTTGGCGTGGCTTTGGTAAAACAATGTTTTTGACCAAACAAGAAGAGCATTTGTGGTTATTTGTTGGCATGGTTCCATTCATATGTTGGAATTTCACAGATACAGCATCATACTTGTAGCACAAAGTATTGACCAGACACTGAGTCATCACAGCATCCCTGCTCTTTGTCATCAGCCCCGCCGGGATAGGCGTGACGTACACGCCCATTTGTATTTTCCGCTCTTATCATTGGTCAAAGGAAACCGGCTGCTTGGCTATGAAAGGAGAACATAAGCTGCCAATCAAATTAGGGCGGGATATGCTCGGTATGTAAAAATCGCTATGTTAGGTTAGTGAAAATGCCAGTCTGTCGTGTTAGTGGCGGTGACACGTCAAAAAGGGGCATTTCAGTATTCAAATTCTCCCTGAGGATAGGAGACAGAAATTTGGACAAATGGAAGAAGAGGCCAGTGAACAGATGCGACCCCTCTTGACATCCGTAAGTACCAAGTTGTGGTCACGTTTTCTGTTTCGTTCACCTTTTTTTTTTTTAAGTTTCTGGAAATTACTTGTTAGCTTGGTGGCTAGCAGTTCAGTTGAGGGCGCATTTCTCAAGAGAAAGAAATGGGCACCAAATGGGGGTGGGGGTTAATTTATGCTTTGCCACTAAGGCATATGGAAGTGACACTAAACTTGTAGTTAGCTACAGTAGGAAACAACTTTCTTGATGTTACTTCATACGTGATATAAACGTTTTTCTTCGTAATTGTTGTTTGGTACCATGTGTTTGCCAGGAAGTAGCCTAGACGTCGTCGTTCTATCCAGTGGTGATTCAGAGGCAAAAGATGTTGAAACGGAGAGAGAACGTTGTATTGTTATAAGGGCATGTGCGCGCGCCCGGGCCGGTCAGAAGTTATCACCTCGTGGACTCCCAATTTATCTCTGTATCTCATGTCTCCCTCCCTCTCTACCGTAGCTACATGACGTTTACTGTAGCTAAAACTTCTTATTGTACATTTCAATGTTTCATCACTATTGGATCCCTGACCTAAAAGAATTAGATTGAAGATGCCGAGTTCTCTGAAAGGCAGTTTCCCATGCTGTCCCACCGGGATATTTCACTGTTAAGCAGTGTCATATTAATTAATTGTTTTCTGTTGCAAAATGTTTTGCTACAGTGTTCCCTAATGAATAAGCCCATGGTGATTGTATGCAGTTGGAAGATATGGTCCGTATCCGGGCCAGAACATGGTCAAGCTGACTGGACTACATGGGGGTTCGAGACTCAAATTGACCATTGTCTGTGCCTTTCTTTGCTGTCTCCCTCTCAATATCAAGGCTCAATATTTCCCAATCTCTGTCCTGTCAGTGAGTGTAGTCATGAAGTGAACCTACCAACTACTATCTCGATTTACCGTTTTCTAATGGGGAACTAGCCTAGCCCTTTTTCACCCTGTGTATGTTCATAGCTTGGCCCTATCACAAATTGATGTTGAAGGTTCCTTCTCAACAATAAGAAATAAAATACAACAATGGCTCAGTAGAATAGAATAATGATTTTTAGCACAAGTATAATACAGGAAGGCACAAGTTATAGTCCTAGACAACATTCTACTGCATGAGTCCATGGCTAACAATACAGCTTGTAGTCTTAAAATCTGGAAATGCGCTACCTTTGGTTTGTTCAGCCATCCCTCCCTATGGGAAACATTAATGTAGAAAAAGTAGGATTTTGGAATAAACGCATAAAATAAGATCGGAGGTTAACACCAAATACGTTTTTGTTCTGCGTTCATAGCAGTCAGTTAACAGGGCCTTTATGAATTATGAAGCCTTTATAAGCCTTTATAAATATTACATAAATTCACAAAAAGGGATATTAGCTGATGAAGAGTCTCGTAGAACAAAACGTATAAGATCTCCTAGGCCTGTGTTTGCAACAGACCCTTATTTTTGGCATTTATCCAAAAACACCATTCATGTCCTCGATAGGCTTTGTCCAACGAACCATGGCGGAGTTGGTACCTACAAAAAGACTATTACTATTTCTCTCTGTACAGCCACACATGGGCTATAGCCCAGAAAAGAGGCCATCTGGTAACTTGATACATCAAAATATGTTTTATTGTCACATACACTGTGCATGTGCAGTAGATGTATTGTTTTCAGGGTCAGACATAGTAGTACGTCGCCCCTGGAGCAAATTACAGTTAAGTGCCTTACTCAAGGGCACATCGACAGATTTTTCATTTTGTCGGCTTGGGTATACTAGCGGCCTCTCTGTTATGGGCCCAACGTTCTAACCGCTTGGCTACCTGAGTAGGTGTGGTGGGAAATTATATCCCCATTTCAGAAGTTGAGTTAATTTCCCACACTTGTGCCATGTGAATGTGTGATGCAGCACCTTTCCTCTGATCATATATTCACATGGTTTGTAGACCCTTATCTAGTAAAACGATGCTGCCGAGTACAGGTAGTTTGTGAATGAGCATTGAAAACAAGCAATGCCTAAAATTTGTTAGACCCACACACAGCAACTTTCACACACAGCAACTTTCACACACAGCAACTTTCACACAAAGCAACTTTCACACAATCATTTGACAGTTCACATCATCATGACACATTTTACTATTACTTTGAAGTAGCTAGGCCTCACTAAACACGACTTAGAAACATGTGGCTGCTAACCTGACAGTAGCAAGCAAGGACCTCCCACTCCTGGTTCAGCTACACTCCTGACTGCACTGGAGCTGCTCCATTCATCACAATGAGAGAACAGAGAGCCAGAGGCCTACCATATGTTCATGTCAAAACATAGGCTGCATGCTCATAGTCACACAGACGCAAGCCATATTAGGGGTCAAGTCCTCTGTACTGAAAATGTATGTCATGAACCATTTGATAAGCATTTGTGTTCTTAGTCCACACTTCCATGTTGAGGAGCTAGTGAAATGTGACTAGTTTCAGAAAACTAGGAGTATGTTGTGGGTCACTACTTAATAAAAAAAAACGTATATGGAAATCTGTAAATGCAAATAAAATTGTTAAATTACGAGCCTAGTTGGTTAAGCCATAGAAAAAGACAGCAACCTTCCCCCTAGCCATGATTGGCTGAGATAATGAGTGGGCTGGACATGCCGAGAGAGGATTTCGGATTGGTCTGCCATATAGAATCCTGTCTAACGTGGCTTTAAAAAATATATATATTGTGTAGTGGAGCTGCATAAGTGTTTATCTCCACTTCCTGGAGAATCAAGTTTTGAAATAAGTGGAATTAGAGTATGATGGCTAAAGAGATGGAGAAAACACCTGTCTCCGGATTACATCTTCAAACTATATCCGTGACAGGTAGACGTGTCCATCATGCATGATGTATACAGGAAAGATAGTCTAGCTAGCTACATTTTCAGATATTACATGTTTCTAATTTTAAGTGGTTTCATTTCAAGTTAAAGTGTACTGTTAGCTAGCTAACATTAGCTGGCTGCCTAGCTAGCTAACGTTACATGTATGATGTTATTATTCGTATCTCAGAGCCGTTTGCTTGGCTAGTTAGAGCCTAATGTTAGCTAGCTACCCTCCTGTAGGTTTTTGCTCTAACCCCAGTTGTAACTATCCTGGTTCAGCTAATTATTAGAATCTCAGGTGTGCTAGATTAGGGTTGGAGTGGCCCTACAAGACAGTAGGGTTGGAGAACTGCTTTAGAGAACTTACTGGGACAAATCAAAACCAAATGTCTGTCTATTAAAAAGGTGATTTATGTTTTTAATTTTTTTAATTTGTTAATGCTTAAAAATTTACTTTTTCAGAGAACTGCCTCTACAGGGATCCATTGTCCTGTTATTACACTAGTAGAGGGCTGAAGTGGACATGTTGGTTGTTTCATACTCTATTGAGTTACGTTTATTAAGGTCAGGCTGTTTTCCATGGTGGAGGCTGCTCTCCATCTGTCTCATTTGGTTCTTCGTCTGACTGACTGTTTTCAGTTACCTGTTGAGTACAGTGAGTCATGCAAATTAGTCTTACTGCCTTTCCTCTGTGGCAGACAGCATGCAAACACTCCGAACAAAGGGGGAGCGAGTGTAGGGTTTTCTGTACCACTCATCAGCAAGTGATAGAACCTGCTAGTAGTAGTCAATTCACACGGTCAATTGAATCCTGTTCAGAAATGGTTTTTTAGGATGCATTTGCAGTGTTTAGACAGGCAACTAATTCTGATATTTTTTTCACTAATTGGATCTGAAAAAGATCTGTGATTGGTAAAAAGACCAATTGGTGAGAAAATATATCAGAATTGGGCTACCTGTGTAAATGTGTAGCTCAGATGGTAGAGCATGGCGCTTGCAACGTCAGGGTTGTGGGTTCGATTCCCACGAGGGACCAGTACAAAAAAAGTATGAAGATGTATGCACTAACTAACTGTGTCGCTCTGGATAAGAGTGTCTGCTAAATGACTAAAAATGTAAAATGTTCACCAATTATATTTTTGGCTCCTTTTTAAAAATATCAATTTTTATGTAATTGATGGTAAGTACTTGCATGTTGTTCAGAATTTTTGTTCTGTTGTATGGAAGGACAAAGGTTAAGTACAGTGCCATAGTAAATTGTTTACCTTAGCATTGTGTAATTACTTTACAATTTGAAACTGTTTATTTTTGCTCGTTCACATTCAGTGTCACAAACAGACATGACCCAGGGCCAAATCCCAACTCGAGATGCATGTTTCGCCAAATTGTGATCTGTGATAAGTTTATCGCTTTCATCTCAAGAATTTGGTTGGGACTCAACTCACATGTACAGTGAGCTCCAAGTATTGGCACAGTGACACACTTTTTGTTGTTTTGGCTCTGTACTCCAGCACTTTAGATTTGAAATGATACAATGACTATGAGGTTAAAGTGCAGACTGTCCGCTTTAGTTTGAACATCTCACTCACACAGACTTACTGCGTCTGCTGCCGGTCGGTATGACTGTCCCTGGAATCAGGAACTGAATAATGAACCTATTGAGAGACTGGATCCTGAGAAACTCCATCCCCCTCTCTCTCCCTTTGGCTTCTTCCAAAGCTCCCCTCTTTTCATCTACCTCTTTAATGGCCAAACCCTGCCTTTTATCTCTCCCTCTTTTTGAAGTGTGAAGACTGTGTGTGAAAGCCAGACGAGATGGTCATTGGTTGACGGAGGACATTAGACTATGTAAATAAGAATATGTTCTTAACTGACTTCCCTGCTTAAATAAATAAAATCATAGCCTGACTGGATTGGTTGCTGAGTGAGCAGCCAGTTACTAGTGCATCGTCTGTCCCCTTTTTTCCCATGTACCTCTTTCTCCACCTCTTCTCTCACTTGCGGGCTGGTCTTTTGGAGATGCATGGCTATCTGGAGATGCATAGATTCTGAAACGCACATGACTTGCCTAGTTAAATGTTTTTTTTTTTAAAGCACAGTGGAAGCTTAACCTAGGATACATTCCTAGCCATCCAGGGAGGGCAGGCAGTTAGAACAGAAGTAACCCTGCCTGCGGTGATTCTTCCCCGTTATGGAGAAGGGGGAAGGAGAGCATGTGCTGCAGACGGTAAGTCCGTTTACATCTGTGAGGAGAGCGGAAGAGCGATCGGTGGGGGAGATAAACAAGAGGTGGGTGGCAGTAGTGTGAAACCGAAAATAGTTTAAATTCAGGGATTGGTAGCTTTTGCTACGTCCTTGAGTCACCTTTCACGGTTGTTAAAATATTTCACTACTTTTTTCTTAGATCATCATTTTATACCACGTGTGTTTTTAACTATCCTTGTGGGTACCAGAAGAGCTCAACAGGATAGTAAAAAAAGGAAATTTTGTCGGTCCCCACAAGGAAACCTGCTATTTTATGGTTAAGTAAAGTGTTAGGGGTTATGGTTAGGTATAGATTTAGGGAAAATAGGATTTTAGATGGGAATAAATTATTTGGTCCCCACAAGGATAGCAATACAAAACTGTGTGGCCTCCATGTATTACTATGTACAGTCGTGGTCAAAAGTTGTTGGTCTCCACAAAGTTTGCTGCTTCAGTGTTCTTAGATCTTTATGTCAGTAGTTACTATGGTACACTGAAGTATAATTACAAGTATTCCATAAGTGTCAAAGGCTTTCAAGGCTTTCATTGACAATGACATTCAGTTTATGCAAAGAGTCAATATTTGCAGTGTTGACCCTTCTTTTTCAAGACCTCTGCAATCCGCCCTGGCATGCTGTCAATTAACTTCTGGGCCACATCCTGACTGATGGCAGGCCATTCTTGCATTATCAATGCTTGGAATTTGTCAGAAGTTGTGGGTTTTTGTTTGTCCACCCGCCTCTTGAGGATCGACCACAAGTTCTCAATGGGATTAAGGTCTGGGGAGTTTCCTGGCCATGGACCCAAAATGTTGATGTTTTATTCCCCGATCCACTTTTGCCTTATGGCAAGGTGCTCCGTCATGCTGGAAAAGGCATTGGTCGTTACCAAACTGTTCTTGGATGGTTGGGAGAAGTTTCTCTCGGAGGATGTGTTTGTACCATTCTTTATTCATGGCTGTGTTGTGAGTGAGCCCACTCCCTTACCTGAGAAGCAACCCCACACATGAATGGTCTCAGGATGCTTTACTTTTGGCATGACACAGGACTGATGGTAGCGCTCACCTTGTCTTCTCCAGACAAGGTGTTTTCCGGATGGCCCAAACAATCGGAAAGGGGATTCATCAGAGAAAATGACTACCCCAGTCCTCAGCAGAACAATCCCTGTACCTTTTGCAGAATATCAGTCTGTCCCTGATGTTTTTCCTGGAGAGAAGTAGCTTCTTTGCTGCCCTTCTTGACACCAGGCCATCCTCCAAAAGTATTCGCCTCACTGTGCGTGCAGATGCACTCACACCTGCCTGCTGCCATTCCTGAGCAAGCTCTGCACTGATGGTGCCCCGATCCCGCAGCTAAATCAACTTTAGGAGACGGTCCTGGCGCTTGTGGACTTTCTTGGGCGCCCTGACGTCTTCTTCACAACAATTGAACCTCTCTCCTTGAAATACTTGATGATCCGAAGAAGGAAAATTGTGGATATATTGAAGCAACATCTCAAGGAAGTTAAAGCTTGCTTGCAAATGGGTCTTCCAAATGGACAATGACCCCAAGCATACTCCATAAGTTGTGGCAAAATGGATTAAGGACAACAAAGTCAAGGTATTGGAGTGGCCATCACAAAGCCCTTACCTCAATCCTATAGAAATTGTGGGCAGAATTGAAAAAGTGCGTGCGAGCAAAAAGACTTACAAACCCTACTCTGTTCTGTCAGGAGGAATGGGCCAAAAATTCACCCAACTTATTGTGGGAAGCTTGTGGAAGGCTACTCGAAACAACATTTGACCCAAGTTACACAATTTAAGGCAATGCTACCAATACTAATTGAGTGCATGTAAACTTCTGACCCACTAGGAATGTGATGAAAGAAATAAAAGCTGAAATTGTTCTCTCTACTATTATTCTGACATTTCATATTATTAAAATAGTGGTGATCCTAACTGACCTAAGACAGGGAATTTATACTAGGATTAAATGTCAGGAATTGTGAACAACTGAGTTTAAATGTATTTGGCTAAGGTGTATGTAAACTTCCGACTTCAATTGTACATGCATACACTCTCAATCTCTTAATCATAGGGTGTTGCATAAACACCTCTCAGCACGAGGGACTTTACATAACACACAGAATTTTCCATGTACAGTAAAAAGACCCATGGGCACTGTGACCTTCATAGCAGCACATCAAATTTGGTGTCACATGAAAGCGAGTCATTTTATTTTAGAAATTAAGGTGCGTGTGTGTATATATGAATTTTTTTCTGGTGAAACCGATGGAAAAGAGGAAGCACTGTACACCTGGCGACAGTGTCAGAGTGCATGCTCCCGGCCCGCCACGTCCCGGCCGGCTTAACCCTCCCCTACCCCGGACAACACTGGGCCAATTGTGCATCACCTCATGGGTCTCCCGGTCGCGGCAGGCTGCGACACAGCCCGGTGTGCCAAGCTTTTAGCGTCACACCCAAGAAGATTTGAGGCTGTAATCAATGCCAAAGGTGCTACTGAGTAAAGGGTCTGAATACTTATGTAAATATAATTTATTTATATATACATTTGCTAAAATGACAACCTGTTTTTGCTTTGTCATGAGGTATTGTGTGTAGATCGATGTGGGGATTATTTTTTTTTTAATAGATTTTAGAATAAGGCTGTAACAAAATGTGGAAAAAGTGAAGGGGTCTGAATACTTTCCAAATGCACTGTACATAGGCCAGTCACGTTAGCCTCTGCGTTTAGTTAGCTAGCTAATGTTACCTCTGCTCGATTTCTTAGTAAGGTAACCGATTTTTAAATGTTACCCCAGCAGCCTGTGCTTGCTTGTAATTTGCACATCCAGGTACTGCGCACCACTCCATGACTAAACTTTACAGTTGTCGACACAAAATAAATAGTTATTCGCAAGCCGATGTCCTATGAACGAGTGGCTGGTCCAGTGAGTAACGCTAGCTACCCGTTGACTCCCTTTCTCAAACGGATACACCTCGGCGGGCAGTACCATGTCCTGAAATCGCTATATATATATATATATAGTGATTTGCTTACAAGCAGGAAATGTAGATGGCTGTTTTCTACCGGTGAGATGCAGAAATGCTCGTATTTGCGTGTAATGAGGATTATTATTATTTTTTGACATGTTAATAACATATATTTCCCTTTAACACAGGGAGGCAATGGAACTAGAATGTAGGCTATACCAGTGCCCCCTTGGTCAATATGATCAAAACGGGCTGTGAAATAAATGTCTGTTTATCCTCTTGGTCTTTTGTTCAAAATATTCACAAAAATCAAACCTTTTTAATTGAAAGAAAATGTTTATCGTAAATCAAATTTCTCGTGTGGCACAATTGACACCCCTTCATTCAATACTTTGTGCAACTTCCCTTTGCCTAGATAACAGCTCTGAGTCTTCTACTATAATGCGTAAGGAGGTTGGAGAACACATGGCAAAGAATCTGAGACCATTCCTCCATACAGAATCTCTTCAGATTCTCCTCTTCAGGAGAATCTTATTTACAATGACGGCCTACCTACAGGGTCAGCCCCTGGAGCATTACTATGGGAACTTGGCCTGTGTGCCACCTCATATTTATACCCCAGTGAAACAGGAAGTCATAACTTACCACTTAAGTGTTCCTAATCATTCAGGTTAACTTAAACGTAAAATATGAATGACAGTATACTTCAGTTAGATTTTACTCATAAGAATTTCTAGGCATGCATTTAAAAAAAAAAAAAAAAAAAATCAAATCATTTTTACTTTAAAGGTTGAATTTTTCAGGGCCCGTTTTGCTCATATTTACCAAGGGTGCCACATTTGTCTCCAGCAGTTATAAGGTCCGATACAGTTGAAGTCGGAAGTTTACATACACCTTAGCCACATTTAAACTCTGTTTTTCACAATTCCAGACATTTAATCCTAGTAAAAATTCCCTGTCTTAGGTCAGTTAGGATCACCACTTTATTTTAAGAATATGAAATGTTTACATACACTCAATTAGTATTGGTAGCATTGCCTTTAAATTGTGTAACTTGGGTCAAATGTTTCTGGTAGCCTTCCACAAGCTTCCCACAATAAGTTGGGTGAATTTTTGGCCCATTCCTCCTGACAGAACTGGTGTAACTGAGTCAGATTTGTAGGTCTCTTTGCTCGCACACGCTTTTTCAGTTCTGCCCACAAAATGTTTCAGGTTATGTCGATATAGTACTCGTTTTACTGTGGATATAGATACTTTTGTACGCGTTTCCTCTAGCATCTTCACTAGGTCCTTTGCTGTTCTGGGTTTGATTTGCACTTTTCGCACCAAAGTACGCTCATCTCTAGGAGACAGAACGCATCTCCTTCCTGAACGGTATGACTACTGCGTGGTCCCATTGTGTGTATACTTGCGTACTATTGTTGGTACAGATGAACGTGGTACCTTCAGACGTTTGGGAATTGCTCCCAAGGATGAACTAGACTTGTGGAGGTCTACAATTATTTTTTTTCTGAGGTCTTTGCTGATTTTCTTTCGATTTTCCCATGATGTCGAGCAAAGAGGCACTGAGTTTGAAGGTAGGCATCCACAGGTACACCTCCAATTGACTCAAATGATGTCAATTAGCCTATCCGAAGCTTCTAAAGCCATGACATAATTTTCTGGAATTGTTGGAAGAATTACTTGTCATGCACAAAGTAGATGTCCTAACCGGCTTGCCAAAATTGTAGTTTGTTAACATGAAATCTTTGGAGTGGTTGAAAAATGAGTTTAAATGACTTCAACCTAAGTGCATGTAAACTTCCAAGTGTCATTTTAAATTCCCTTATCCAAACAGATAACTAATTTACCTAGCTTTTATCAATGGCTCTTATCAAGTTGTCAATTACAGTGAATGGAGCATTGGTGTTACTTCTATTGGGAAAAATCTAGTAGAGGCTTTTTCCTCTTGTAGGTTCGCTAGACTTTATTCATGGTTTCCACTTGGAACCGGTAGGTTCGCTAGACCTTATTCATGGTTTCCTTGCGTGGAAAGGTGGTGGAATTAAGTTTAGGTCAGAATAGATAGGTAGGTACTTTTATTGATCCCCCGAGGGGGAAATTTCTTTGTCAAGCAGCTACAGTACGGTTTATCTGTAGACCTGTCATTCATACTACAGTTACCCAGCTCATTGTAACATCAATAGTCTTCGTCTACTACATGATACTAAAATGTTCTCTATACCAATCATGACGTTGCTATAACCTCAGGTCGAGATTTTAACAATCAAGGCGACAGACAGTGACACATTCAATACCACCTTAGACACTCTTGCTTGCATCTAGCAGATCTAGGGTGTAATCATTAGTCCAACAGGCATGTTTATCCCCGTTCCGTTCAAGAAACGTTTTTCAACAGAATCGGCAGAATGAATACAGCCCTGATCACCCGCAAACACAGTTCACTTTCATAGTAGCCACATACAAACAGCATGATCACTTTTCTCGTTGTATAATTCCTTCTCGCATCTACGTGTTCTCTTCCGCTCACCTTTTTTCCTTCACTTGTGGACAACAGCTGTCTGACCAGGCAAAAACCTTTCCAAGCCAAACCTTCATACCATAATCACTAACAGCCTATATCGTTGTCCCCATATTAGCTAACGTCATAGAACTAGAAGTAACACATTTGTAAACCCACTACAATCGTGCAGTTATAATTTATTAATAAATTAATTAAACCAAAATGTTACCTTTACTTGGAAGAGTTCCATTGTTGGATAGCCAGCAAGCTAACATAGCACCCCTCTCTGTTTTGAGCTTGGTGTTTTTGAGTAGGCTAAACTAGCTAGTTGCATTCGCTAGCTAGCTAAATGAAAAAAATACAAGGAATTATAGCTAGCTCTCACTCTTGCTCTCCATTTCTTTTCTTTTTTTTATAAATGTATTTGTAAATTTTTGAAACTGTCTTAATCGCTACTTGTCAACTACTCACCACATCTTATACACTGCAGTGCTAGCTAGCTGTAGCTTATGCTTTCAGTACTAGATTCATTCTCTGATCCTTTGAGTGGACATCAGTTCATGCTGCAAGCGCTATGATAGGTTGGAGGACGTCCTCCGATAGTTTACATAATTACTGTAAGTCTATGGAAGGGGGTGAGAACCAAGTGCCTCCTAGGTTTTGTATTGAAGTCAATGTACCCAGAGGAGGACAAACTAGCTGTCCTCTGGCTACACCAGAGAGGGCTGTTGAGGCTACTGTAGATCTTCATTGCAAAAAAGTGTTTTTAAATAATTATTTATTATTATTAAGTGAGTATAGTTGTACCTTAGTCTGGACAAGCTCTCGCTCTCTCAAATAAACCACAACACAACATCGCTTCCCTTCTGCATCAAGCAGCCCTTGGCAGCTGACTGACCGGGCCAAAGTAATTACAAAAGCGATAGGTAGGCTAAGTTTATTTTGTCTTTCGTTTATTGCTGTGGATATAACCCCTATTCTCGGTGTTTGAAAATAGGGTGTTTCAGCACCTTGTAAGTGCTCGAGACACATTTACAAACTTCCCTCTTGCACCCATTTAAGCAAACGGGTAGGCCTAGTACCCGCTCTGTATAAGCAAGACAAAGTTTTCAATGAATTGGCCAATATACCCTGTGTTGCGCTTACTTAAGTGACAGCCCCTTTACATTACCCTGGAGTACCGTGCTACAGACACGCCCCCTTTATGACAGTCACAAGTGCGCATCTGGCACTTATGGAGGCAGTGACATGGTGCATTTGTAACCAAGATGGAAGTGAGAATTTTGCCACATACAACTAGGAAAAATCCACTTGAATGGCCCTCCAACTGGTAATTACTAGTGCGAAACTAGTCTTTAATCCTGAGCACCCACTTACATTAAAATTGTAGTAATTTAATCAGAGTGACTTACAGTAGTCATACATATTTTTATTTTTTACATTTTTCTTTCTCCTACATGGTGACCTCTGTCACCCACATAAGGAAATGGCCTCTATAACTGCATTTTTGGCAGTTAAATGCAAAAACAAAACATTTTTTATAAAAAGCAATCTAAGGTGGTTTTTGAACTCTAATTTGGTTACAATCATGATAGCTATACTTTTTAGTTTATGGTTGAAACAGCTTGTTGGCCATTAGCCAATCAGTGATTCTCATGTTCAAATCACATTAAGGCATCTATCTGGTATTTACTACTTCACAACTGGTAAATTCCCACCTCCCACATTGTTACAAACGCAGCGGCAGATTGGAAACTTGAGGCCCAACATGGCAATCCTGTTCCAACAGACAATGCCAGGAACATTGTGAATGGCATATCATTTTCCTGCTGTACTGTAACCGATCTGAACCGTGACCCCAAAACCGCAATACGTACCGAACCGTGGGTTTGGTAAACCCTTACACCCTTAGTGGAAATTGTTTCAAAGTAGTCCTTGTGCATAGTTGTATGGTGTGTTTAACTTTGCAATCAGTGTCTTTATTTTTTGTATTTTTTGGGGGGAATACTTTTAAAGTAACAAGTCTGTGTCATTCTGTTACCATGGAATTGCCCAGACCCAGACTTGTCAGCCATCCAGGCATTATTCCCAGAAGAATACTCTGCTTCCTGGGCCCTCCCCTCCCATGTATTGTCTAACTGTTTGTTTTGGGCCACCATGGAGCCTAAAAATGTGTGTCTTTGTGTGAGAGAAATAAAATTAGGAATTTAAAACCAACGAATAGTTTTGTCTGCCTTGATTATCAAAGCCATCTGTTTTGGAGCTGGACTGTTTTTTTTGTTCTACTTTTTTATTTTTTATTTGACCTGGCAAGTCAGTTAAGAACAAATTCTTATTTACAATGACGGCCTACCCCAGCCAAACCTGGACGACGCTGGGCCAACAGTGTTCTCAGCTTGAACGGCTCTGTGTTTGGAGGTTGACACAGATTACAGTGGCGGGTCACGGCACATGAGGACACTGACTGTAGCTCACTGTAGTTTATGGCTTTCACTTTCTCACTAGTGTTAGGCGGTATCCAGATTTCCATACCTTCATACCGTGCCTGTGCCATCCCGGGTTATACGGTATTACCGGTAGCGCACAATTATTTTTTTCTGACGAAAAAAGGACCAAAACGTCACTTACCAGAATGTTAACAAGTACTAAGGAATTCTCATAGCGGATGCTAGGTAAATGCTAACGAGGGCAAGCAAACCTTAACTACTAGGACATACAACCCAGCTCATAAAGTTATGCAAGTATCTCAAAACACAGTTTGCAGCATGCACAAAACAAATATTGGGGAGCAGGAATCTTAATCCAGGAAGGGATTTTCTGAAGCTATTGCCAAGAAGCTTGATCTTGAAAGCTAACGACACGTTAGCCACTTCGCTAACATTTAGCGAGTTAGCAAAACCCCTCTGGAGAGAATTTATTTGGCATATCTTGACTTTTTCCACATTTTGTTACGTTACAGCCTTATTCTAAAATGTATTACATTTTGTTTTTTCCTTTATAAATCTACACACAATACCCCATAATGACAAAGCAGTTTTTGGTTTTATTTGTGCAAAATTCTAAATAAAACAGTGGATGGTAAAAATACTGAAATCATAATTACATAAGTAATCAGACCCTTTACTCAGTTCTTTGTTGAAGCACCTTTGGCAGCAATTACAGGCTCAAGTCTTCTTGGGTATGAAGCTACAAGCTTGGCACACATGTATTTTGGAGTTTCTCTCATTCTTCTCTGTGATACCTTTTTATATAGACAGGTGTGTGTGCCTTTCCAAATCATGTCCAATCAAATTAATTTACCAAAGGTGGACTCAAAGTTGTAGAAACATCTCAAGGATTATCAATGGAAACAGGATGCACCTGAGCTCAATTTCGAGTCTCATAGCAAAGGGTGTAAATAAGGCATTTCTGTTGAATTTTTGTATAAATGTGGGGGGAAAAAATGTGAAACCTGTTTTTTTTGTTTTGTCATTATGGGGTATTGAGTGGGTAGAAACTTTTTATTCAATTTTAGAATAAGGCTGTAACGTAACAATGTGGAAAAGGTTTAGGGGTCTGGATACTTTCCGAATATGCTGTAGGCTGATTGGCATGCCCACTATTTATTTGACTTGATCGCTGGTGTGGTTGCTCAGTTTACATTGGCAATAAGTGCACACTCATTTTGATTCTGGCTAGTGGTCTAGTAGACTAGCATAAAACACTCTAAATATCCCTTGACATTGGATTTGATAGGTACAATATCCCAGTTACAGGTGCCTCAAATGCAACTATACATCTCCATCTCTTCCTGATGAATGCCTTAGATTTTTGTTGCAACAACCTCCATTTTTAGTATAACCTAACATTCCAAATCCCATGTAGCCTACCTTTTTTATTAGCACCCAGCACGTGGACTAATTTACTTCTGACCTCCAGACCAGCTGCCCCCACAGTCGCCCCACATGCTGTTTTAATTTATGTCGGGGTGCTCCCCACCTTTTTTTCTCTTTAATTTAATAACTCAGGACACACCCATAGCTAAAAATAAAAAATCATATTTGGACCACCCTCCTGAAAGCAGACGCAAATTGTGAACAATCATAATTACACACTCCACGCAAAGAAATTTCCCCCTCTAATCAATAAAGTATCTATCTATTCGAGGACTATTTGGGTACCCACCCAGACTGTTTGCTTTGGCCTATTTGCATTCACTGACACCTCGATTCCCTACTCCAACCACCCAGTCACAATGGTGATTGAAGCAGAACTTGGGTGCTCTTTAGTTTGGGAGGTTCCGCCACTATGCGGAGTCTGCCAGCCATGGACTTCTGGGGAGATATTGTCAATTTGAAGACTACCACCGCAGCCAAAGCTCCATGTGTGGTATGTGTGTTCTGGTCTGTATTGGGAATAGGCATGTGCATTTTTTTGATAGCAGTGTGGTTTTTGAATACTTCTGCCTAGCCTATTACTGGTTCAGTGATGGAAGAGTAGGAACCTAAATGACAAGAACAAGTTAAGCTTACTGAATTACTCTGAAGCCATCGTCTTTTAGCTATATCAGTAGAAGCAGCACTTGCTAAATGGGTAGTTCTCTAGATGTTCCTACCATATGGGTTGGTCTACTCTCTTATCTAGCTACCAGGCCCAGCAACCGTACTAGCTAAATCAATAACTTTCCACATCATGAACTTGCCTATCGGTCCATATTGCCATTTCTATTCTCTACTACAGCAAATTCAAGCATTAAAAACCATGAACATAAAAGTGCCACGGGGCAGAAGTTCAGAGTGGTGGTAGTGGTAGGCTAGGTAGGCTCCTACTGACTGGAGTGGTAGTGCTTTCCAGAGCCGTAGCACTGGACCACATGGCTTATTTCATCATCAGGAGGTAGCCTATATGTCTTTAACCCAGTGTGCCTAATTATATTTACTTCTAGAAAAAAGGTTGGCAGCCATTTTAAAACTCTGAACTCTCATGTAGTGCACCATGTCTTGAATAGCCCCGAACATGACAGTTCAGTCAGTGGCATCGATCATGTGTGACAGGATGCTGATATATATATATATATATATAGAGAAATTGAGTTGGTCTCTAAATGGACATAGTCTACTTCAATAAGTAGATGATCTGTAAAATGATAGTCTAGAAACTAAAGCTTTGGTTGTCTTCCTCTCAGGCTTCCATGTCTACCTGGACCTCCTCAATGTTCACTCTGAGGCCTCATCTTCACTGTCACTTAACAACCTTGTTGAGGATGGCTCGTTGTTAGGCTCAAATTTGCCCTGATGGCCACCAATTTTTCAACCCTTGTATTGGTCAGCCTGTGTGTGTGTGTGTGTGTGTGTGTGTGTGTTTTCCCAAACAAGGACCAGTTGCGCTCTGAGGCGGCCGATGTTGGTGGGATTTGGAGGATGATGGAGGAAAGCACCTCAGATCCACAAAGTCCCTTCCACCAGGTGGCTGATGAGATGTTGGCACGACTGCCATATTGCATCTCCATCCCAAAGCCCTTGCTTGGAAGTGTACTTCGCCAGACTGCCAAGAACCTTGCCCTCATCCAGGCCAAGGTGGCGAGACACAGTAGTGATGACACCATAAGCTTTGTTGATCTCTGCACCAGACAGGATGCTCTTGCCAGCATACTTGGAGTCTAACATGTACGCTGTGGCGTGTATGGGCTTCAGGCAGAAGTCTTTGTGCTAGCAGTCTGAACATCAGACAGGATGGCGGGGTCTCCCTTAATACATGCAATGGCTACTGCTATAGGTTTCAGGAGTTTCATGCTGCTTTCCATTCTCTCCCAAAATACATCATCCAGGAGGATCCTCTTGATGGGGCTGTCCATATCGGCAGACTGTGATATGGCCATTTTCTTGGAGAGACTCCTTCCCCTCCAACGGGTGTTGCTGAGCAGCTTCAATGTGGTGCTCTTATTCTTCTCATTTTACTTGGTGAGGTAGATTGCTGCTATAACTTGATGACCCTTCACATACCTAACCATTTCCTTGGCTCTCTTGTAGAGTGTATCCATTGTTTTCAGTGCCATGATGTCCTTGAGGTGCAGATTCAATGCATGATCAGCACAGCCAATGGGTGTGATGTGAGGGTAGGACTCCTCCACTTTAGACCAAGCAGCCTTCATGTTCGCAGCATTGTCTGTCACCAGTGCAAATACCTTCTGTGGTCCAAGGTCATTGACTGCCTTCAGCTCATCTGCAATGTAGAGACTGTGTGTCGTCTGTGCTCTGGTAGAATACTGGTTGAGGGGTGGAGATGATGTAGTTAATTATTGCGTGCCCACAAACATTTGACCACCCATCAGAGATTGCAATAGTCTGCTTTCTCTATGATTTGCTTGACCTTCACTTGAACTCTGCATCCAGCAAATTGGTAGATAAAGCATGTCTGGTTGGAGGGGTGTATGCTGGGCGAAGACCATTCCAAAATCTCTTCCAATACACATTGCATGTGCGCATCAGAGGTGAACCAGTTGCATACACAGCTCGAGCAAGACATTCCTCAGCATTTCTGACTACTTTCCTCCATTGAGTCAACTTCTGATTCCAGGAGGACCATGAGCTGTTTCTATCGATAAGGTGTCTGATTCATCATTTTTACGTCAAATAGAAGTAGAGGGACTTTTGTCAGAGGTTGTTTGTGAGTGCTGAGGGAACTTTATGCATTTGGCCAGATTTTGCATCTTTGTTGCATTCTTCACATATGATTTGTCACAGTATTTGCAAATGTACACAGCTTTTCCTTCTACATTAGCTGCAGTGAAATGTCTCCACACATCAGATGGTGCCCGTGGCATTTTCCTGTATAGATTAGGGGAAAAAAAATATTAAACAAAACAAATACAATTCCATGTACAGATAAATAGTTAAGCAGTTAGATTAAACAACTCCTTTGTAAGAAATGTTTTAAAATGAAACCTGTATGGAAACAGGTTAGCAGGCTCAAGCAAGCTAAAACTCATATGGTAGCAGAAATTGTTAACAAGTTAGAAATTATTTAAACACACTTTGCTGTAGGCTACTATTTACTAGTTAACAAAAAATCATGTATGTCATAAACTCAGCAAAAAAAGAAACTTATACCTTTTTGAGGACCCTGTCTTTCAAATATAATTTGTAAAAATCCAAATAACTTAACAGATCTTAATTGTAAAGGGTTTAAACACTGTTTCCCATGCTTGTTCAATGAACCATAAACAATTAATGAACATGCACCTGTGGAACGGTCGTTAAGACGCTAACCGCTTACAGACGGTAGGCAATTAAGGTCACAGTTATAACTTAGGACACTAGAGGCCTTTCTACTGACTCTGAAAAACACCAAAAGAAAGATGCCCAGGGTCCCTGCTCATCTGTGTGAACGTGTCCAGGGCAATAAATTGCAATGTCTGTACTGTGAGATGTGTAACAACAACGGCACAGGATCGGTACATCTGAACATCACACCTGCGGGACAGGTACAGGATGGCAACCACTGCCTGAGTTACACCAGGAACACACAATCCCTCCATCAGTGCTCAGACTGTCTACAAAAGGTTCTGGGGTGGTGTGTCACAGCATCATTGGACTGCGCTTGTTGTCATTGCAGGCAATCTCAATGCTGTGTGTTACAGGGAAGACATCCTCCTCCCTCATGTGGTAGCCTTCCTGCAGGCTCCTCCTGACATGACCCTCCAGTATGACGAGGCCATACTGCTTGTTCTGTGCGTGATTTCCTGCAAGACAGGAATGTCAGTGTTCTGCCTTGGCCAGCGAAGAGCCCGGATCTCAATCCCATTAAGCACGTCTGGGACCTGTTGGCTCGGCGGGTGAGGGCTAGGGCCATTCCCCCCCAGAAATGTCTGGGAACTTGCAGGTGCCTTGGTGGAAGAGTGGGGTAAAATCTCACAGCAAGAACTGGCAAATCTGGTGCAGTACTTAATGCAGCTGGTGGCCACACCAGATTCTGACTTACTTTTGACCCCCCCTTTGTTCAGGGACACATTATTCAATTTCTGTTAGTCACATGTCTGTGGAACTTGTTCAGTTTATCTCAGTTGTTGAATCTTGTTATGTTCATACAAATATTTACACATTTTATGAATTTATAAAATGTATTCACCCCACCCAGTATTTTAATCAAAACTTACCAGAAAGCATGCCATCCTTGGCTCAGACAGTGTAGTAGTGTGGGCTCAATAGCATCTCATTAGTGTGCAAGATCAGCTGTACATGTGATGGATGAGTGCACTGCACATTAGGGACTGGAGGGTGGACTGCACTGCACTGCACATCACTTTTTTTTTTTTTTTAGGCCGATGCTGATTTTATACTTTTATATGTATTTTATTAATTAAACATTTTTATTCCTGATAAAATCAAAAATAGTTGTGAATTGAAAGCTATTTTATTGACAACTAGCAAATGCAGTAATGCAGGCTATAACCTGACAAAAATTGCCACTAACTGTATTATTTTAGCAACAAAACAGAGTTTATATAATAGGCTAATCAAAATATGTTTCAGCATAAGTCACCTGCCTATGGCCTATTTCCAAATCTGAATACTTAAATGATGCCAAAAACCTATGTAAATACATCACTAAAAAGCCAACAAATGGGCAATAAAAGGAAACAAAATTTGTTGGGTTTTTGTAAAAAAGAAAATGACATTCTATGAAACAAATGAATTAGCCTATGAACATGGACCTTTGAAAATAAGTGAGGCAGTGAGAAACTTAAAATAGGTTAATGCTCTTCTTTGTTAAAATAAATCTACCATTGATGCTTAAAAGTGAGAAATAGGAGATGTAGCCATATGGCATTGACGGCCATATGGCTACATCTCCTATTTCTCACTTTTAAGCATCAATGGTAGATTTATTTTAACAAAGAAGAGCATCTCCACTTTTTTACAAGACAGTCTTCCTCTTTTCATCCACGATATGTGAAACAGAGGTAAACAAGCGTTCGCTGTCCACACTTGTGGAGGCGCAGAGGTAAGCTCGTGCCACGGTTGCGAGAGCAGGAAAACGGCCCTTGTTGTTCTGCCAGTAAGCCAGAGGTTGTGCGCTCCGTGGAATGGGTGCCTCAGAGGTAAAGCTGCATCTGCGATACAGCTCCGCTGCTGCTTTCCCGTGCCTCTTGAGTTTCACTCAATATTTCGTCGTACATTGCTTTATTAAGTTTTTACTTGCTTCCACCTTGATATACACTGGATTTACTTATATTGCATTAGTTACATCTGTCGTCCGACACGTTGAGCACTTTACTGGCGCAAATCAACTCTTGGCTTTCGTATTTTACGTCAAAGATCGATTTTCTGTATCGGCCATTAGAAAGTAAAATCGACTACCACCGATCTCGTATTTTGAGTGGAAATTTGCCGATTCCTAGCTCTTGCAGATCGAGCGGTGCATCCCTACTGCACATATGATGGAAGAATGCACTGTGCATGTAGAGGGGTGCAATTCCATTGAATTTGGGGTAGTTTAACCAAAATATGCCACAAGACCTAGTATTTCCTTATGTTTTTTGTGGGATAAAAAAGGTAACTTTTTTTGATGAATTTAAGAATGTTGTACAATTCTATCAATGATGCACTATGAAGAAATCGCTACGCCATTTCCTGTATGCTAAAATTCGAATAGTTCTCCTAATTTCAGTTTGTATTTTTCCTTGTCGTCTCCAGGGGAACGATGATGAGGCTGTGGTAGACCTGGGGAAGACGAGCTCCACCATTCACACCAACTTTGAGAAAGAGGAGCTAGAGAGTAAGTCTGATTTAGTGTTTATATATACACACGAAGTAACATATTGGCCCGTATCCTATTCATGTTGACAGTGTACACACAGAGCAGTATCAAGGAGGCCCGTGTGTAATGACATTGTTGTATGGCCATAGGAAAGAGGGAATTCTACAAATGCATGCGCACACACACACGTTTTTACTCATGCACTGTAATATCATGAATAATCCAGTCATGTTTGTCTGGCTTGGTTTGGTAATATAGGTATGCATGAAGTCCACCCACATTCCACTGAGCTCTGACTGCATTGGGTGATAGAAAGGGGGAAATGCCCTGGCACAGTTTATAGGGTCCACAATGGAATTTAACAATTGATCCCCCACACGCATGCATGTGATCACACACAAACACACAAGCTGTAGCAGCATCCCCTCCCAAGAAGCTGTGCTTGGGAAGACAAGGCTTTGTGAGGTGAACTTGAACACTAATAACTTGTAACCCCTGGTTAATGAGGTAGAGAACAGTGACTCACTCATTCTCTCTAGAACACTAGAACTAGCTCACTCATTCACATAATCACACAGTTGGTACAGGCAGACCCAACCTCCACGTTCCCCTTCCGCTACGCTGTCCCTCTCTCCTAACCTCCATACTTCTCTAAAGCAATATCTGTCCCTCTTAACTCCACACTTCTCTAAATATCTGTCCCTCTCTCCTTTCCTCCACACTCCGCTCCCCCAGGACTGCCTTGCAGGAGAAATAGCAGCCAGCACAGAGACTCACGAGATTGAACTTCTCTCTGCTAGTTTTCCCTGTTAGTTCACACCATCAATGTTGACCACTTTTTTTTTTTCTTTTTTTTCTTTTTATTTTTTTTTCACCTTTATTTAACCAGGTAGGTCAGTTGAGAACAAGTTCTCATTTGCAACTGCGACCTGGCCAAGACAAAGCAAGGCAGTGCGACAAAAAACAACAGAGTTACACATGGGAAATAAACAAACGTACAGTCAATAACACAATAGAAAATCTATATATGTAGTGCAAAATGCAGTAAGGGCTATGTACAGGTGCAGTGATCAATAAGCAGCATTGACAGCTGATGCTTAAAGTTAGTGAGGGAGATAGGAACCTCTAGCTTCAAGGATTTTTGCAATTCGTTCCAGTCATTGGCAGCAGAGAACTGGAACGAATGGCGGCCAAAGGAGGTGTTGGCTTTGGGGGTGGCCAGTGAGATATACCTGCTGGAGCGCATGTTACGGGTAGGTGTTGCTATGGTGACCAGCAAGTTGAGAAGGTGGGGATTTACCTAATAAAGACTTATAGATGACCTGGACGAATATGTAGTGAGGGCCAGCCAACGAGAGAATACAGGTCTCAGTGATGGGTAGTATATGGGGCTTTGGTAACAAAACGGATGGCACTGTGATAGACTACATCCAATTTGCTGAGTAGAGTGTTGGAGGCTATTTTGTAAATGACATCGCCGAAGTCAAGGATCGGTAGGATGGTAAGTTTTACAAGGGCATGTTTGGCAGCATGAGTGAAGGAGGCTTTGTTGTGAAATAGGAAGCCAATTCTAGATTTATTTTTGGATTGGAGAAGATTAATGTGAGTCTGGAAGTTGAGTTTACAGTCTAACCAGACGCCTAGGTATTTGTAGGTGTCCACATATTCTAAGTCAGACGATGATAGTCCGGTGGGCGGGTGCAGGCAACGTTCTATTGAAGAGCACGCATTTAGTCTTACTAGCATTTAAGAGCAGTTGGAGGCCACGGAAGGAGTGTTGTATGGCATTGAAGCTTGTTTTGAAGGTTAGTTAACACAGTGTCCAAAGAGGGGCCAGACGACACAGAATGGTGTCGTCTGCGTAGATGGATCAGAGTCACCAGTAGCGAAAGTGGCATCGTTGATGTATATAGAGAATAGGGTTGGCCCAAGAATTGAACCCTGTGGCACCGCCATAGAAACTGCCAGGGGACCGGACAGCAGGCCCTCCGATTTTACGCACTGAACTTTGTCTGAGAAGTAGTTGGAGAACCAGGCGAGGCAGTCACTTGAGAAACGAAGGCTGTAGTCTGCCAATAAGAATGCGGTGATTGACAGAGTCGAAAGGCTTGGCCAGGTCGATGAAGACAGCTGCACAGTACTGTCTTCTATCGATGGCGGTTATGATATCGTTAAGTACCTTGAGCGTAGCTGAGGTGCACCCATGACCAGCTCGGAAACCAGATTGCATAGCAGAGAAGGTCCAGTGGGATTCGAAGTGGTCAGTGATCTGTTTATTAACTTGGCTTTCGAAGACTTTAGAAAGGCAGGGCAGGATGGATATAGGTCTGTAACAGTTTGGGTCTAGAGTGTCTCCCCCTTTTGAAGAGGGGGATGACCGCGGCAGCTTTCCGATCTCAGACGATACAAAAGAGAGGTTGAACAGGCTGGTAATAGGGGTTGCAACAATTTTGGCTGATAATTTTAGCAAGAAAGGGTCCAGATTGTCTAGCCCAGCAGATTTGTAGGGGTCCAGATTTAGCAGCTCTACTGTGGGAATTGTGACCAAATCAACATTTTTTAAATGCAACATAACGAAACAAACCTAACTATGCAAGACCGTCTGAGATCAGAGGAGCATTCTATTGCATTGACCGGCACGAGTGGTTGTGAGTAGATGCGCTTGTTTTGAGATCTAAGCGAAGACCCACCTGTAGTTGCATATTTGTTCATATCCTTCTGCTAGTTACTGAGTTGTTAGCCCTGTCATAGCAATTTCTGGTCAGCAATCGAGGATTGATAATTGACTGCGTCCTACAAGAGCACAAAACGTATACACTTCTAGCCATCTTTGAAAAGCCAGTCAGGTAAAGAGATTTGTTTTTATATCTTAAAGGGGCAGTGATGTATTTTGAGACGGGCTTCAATAGGCAGAGGGCAGCCTACATTTGTCTGATTCTCTGTAATAATGGTATGGGAATAATAATGATTTTTATTTTGTAAAGTAGTTTCTTGCATCAAACAACACAACATGTTCAGTCACCTCCTTGTCTGAAGGACAAGTGGCTAAACAGGTTCATTTCAAGCCCTGCATGTTTTTAAAAGTCTCATGGAATGTAGGCCGACATTTGAACACCACACAGTGGCTGCTACTGTAGGCTGTATCATAGAACAGCTACAGTGGCAGTCAAAAGTTTGGACACCTACTCATTCAAGGGTTTTTCTTTATTGTAGAATAGTATTCAAGACCTCAAAACTATGGAATCATGTAGTAACAAAAAGTGTTAAACAAATCAAAATATATTTTTGATTCGTCAAAGTAGCCACCATTTGCCTTGATGACAGCTTTGCATTCTCTCAACCAGCTTCATAAGGTAGTCACCTGGAATGCTTTTCCAACAGTCTTGAAGGAGTTCCCACATGCCGAGAACTTGTTGGCTGCTTTTCCTTCACTCTGCGGTCCAACTCCTCCCAAACCATCTCAATTGGGTTGAGGTCGGGTGATTGTGGAGGCCAGGTCATTGATGCAGCACTCATTCACTCTTTCTTGGTCAAATAGCCCTTACACATCCTGGAGATGTGTCATGGCCGGATGTGATACAGTATTGGTCACATGCTATGTAGACTAACAGTGAAATGCTTAATTACAGGCCCTTCCCAACCATGCAAAGTGAACCATTACAGGGAAAAATAAAACTAATAATAAGCACAATGAGTAACGATCATTTATATTTAAGGGGCACCAGTTCTGAGTAGACATGCACCAGTTCGGGGTAGACGTGCACCAGTACGGGGTAGACGTGCACCAGTACGGGGTAGACGTGCACCAGTACGGGGTAGACGTGCACCAGTACCTTTTTTGATCATCCAGACACCAGAGGGGAACCTGGTGGATTAGGTAGTGCTGCTCTCTCTGCTAGGCTCACAGCTCCCCTTTAATCGTGGCACCAACAGCATGGGACACTTCATTTAGGTCTTAGATATATTACTGCTAAAAACTCCCCATAGCTCATAATAGGAAAAACATTTGAAGATGCAGGCCCTCACTTACAAATACTAAGTCGTTTTGTGTGCATTTTTCCCCCATTGGGCTTAGTGGGCTATAACCATATTACATGTATGTGACAGGGGTGTGATGAAGACCCACCACACTGTAGTCCTCACCTCCCTCCTGGTCCGTTTATCTGCTCTGTCCAGACTGACGTCAGTGGGATGCCATACAGAAAGGTTTAACGTTCCCAGCTCTCAGAAGATGGTGTGTTTATAAGCACAAAGAGCAGCCTGCACTGCCTTCTTCCTTTTGTAGCTCTGTCTCCTTTCCCCATGTCCTGACGACGAGCAGCGAGCAGCGGGCCTTAGGCAGTGACTTCCTTTCTATACATTCTTAGTTGCTGTCAGAATGGCACGTACTCGTCCATTCATTTAATGCTTCAGCTATGGCCACTTGAGAGGAGGATAAGCAGGAAGGTTTACCAGACCTGTAGAATTATGAAATCAGAATGTATTACAAAATAACAATATTGACATTACCGATTTTAATTACATTTTATATCCCCAGCCCTACTGCAGATAAGACTGGAATACATGGTAGACTGACCATACCACTCTACCCTGTCCCCAGGTCACAGAGCGGTCTATGTGGGTGTCCATGTTCCTCTGGGCAGAGAGACCAAACGGAGACACCACCGCCACCGCGGCCACAGACACCACCGCAAGAGAAGAGACCGCTCGGACCGTGAAGATGGACGAGAGTCTCCTTCCTGTGGTAGCTAAGACTAGTTCACTCTCCCACCTCAACGACTGCTTCAGCTTCACTATTCTCAGATCAGCTCTGTTGCCGTATCTCCGTTCTCCAGCCCTGTTTCCTATACCAAACCTTTTTACTGTCGTTTTTTTTCCCGCTGATATTCCCCTTTCGTTGTACTACATTACCCATCTTCCACCTGTACCCCTGTGTTTCTAGACACCCCGTCCCAGCGGGTCCAGTTCATTCTGGGGACAGAGGATGATGATGATGAGCACATGCCCCACGACCTCTTCACCGAGCTGGACGAGCTGTTCTTCAGGGACGGACACGTCTACGAGTGGAGAGAGACCGCCAGGCACGACACACACCCTACCTCACTACTCCTAGTGGATATTTCCTCATCAAACCTCATAAACAGCTCCTTTAATCATGTGTGTGTCTCTGTGTAGGTGGTTAAAGTTTGAGGAAGACGTGGAGGATGGAGGGGAGCGTTGGAGTAAGCCCTACGTGGCCACGCTGTCTCTACACAGCCTCTTTGAGCTACGCAGCTGCATCCTCAACGGCACTGTCATGTTGGACATGAGAGCTAACACTATTGAGGAGATTGCAGGTGAGTGTGTGTGTCTGCAGACATTTGACTGTTTTACTAGCTGTGTGTGTGTGGGGGGGGGGGGGGGGGTTGAATCAGAGAGTTTTGGCTATGTCTGAGTCTGAAAGTTGAATGTGTTGACTATGTAACAGTTGAATAAAGCATGCGGTCTACCCTGTGCCCCCCCCATAGACATGGTGATAGACAGCATGGTGGCGTCAGCTCAGCTGGAGGAGGGGTTGAGGCAGAAGGTGAGAGAGGCCATGTTGAAGAGACACCACCACCAGAACGAGAAGAAGCTCAGCAACCGCATCCCTCTGGTGCGCTCCTTCGCTGACATCGGCAAGAAACAATCTGACCCACACCTGCTTGAGAGAAACGGTGAGGGCACTTCTCCTTTTCCCTCATTTCAAGTTTTTGCTTTTTCTATTTAAAAAAAAAAAAGTTTAGCCATGTTTTGATAGATTTAATGTATGCACTATGCAGGTTTTTTTCTTCTGAAGTGGGTTGGGTCTTTAAAGAGCCATACGGTGTCAATTGGCTGAGGTAACTTAGTGACAAGACGATGGGCAAGCTCTGAATGGTGCATGGGCCTTTTTCTGGCATGGGATTTGCTCATCGTGACTGTTTTTGAACACTGTAGTAATAAGTCTGAGATTAGTTTTGTGCACTGGATTGTGTGTTTTTCTCCTGGAAAGATGGTTTTGTGAATTTAGGTTTTTGTATTGAACCGTTGTAGTTGGCTAATAGTTAACTTCTAAGCAAAGGAAATCTGTGCTCATGGTATCATGTAGTACTTAAATCACAGTTGAAGATTATTGGTCAGCTTTCCCTTGCTTGTGATTGGGCCATTTGAGTGGCCTATAGTATATCCTTAGTAAAGTGTGATGTAACCGTGGGATTTATTTAGTTGCACAATGGTTGCTAAGCAGAGTTTGTGTGTGTTCTGAACATGTTTGTGGGCAGTTGGCATTATGACAGATGCTAATTGGCCTTGACTTAATCTCTCCTGGTTTAGTGCGGCTCCATGTACGTTGTGAAAATGTTCTATGTGACGTTTCGGGACATACTGAATATGCCCCTGCTGTTTGTCTTGGACTTCCACTAACAAGACACTTCTCATGGCTGGGCTTCGTAGCATGTAGAGCATTGTTCCCAACACACATTCAGGATGTCTTCTCTTCTTGATTTATGTTTCTTCTCCCTCTTTCCTGCTTTCCTTTTTCCATCATGTCTTGTCTCGCCTTTCCCAACTACCCTTGCCCCCTCCATAGGGAGTCTCTCTGCCATCCCTCCCTCCCTCAAGAGTGTCCATTGCGGAGAGACTCCTTACTCGCCTCCTGCTCGGTGCCAGCGCCCCTTCCTCCCGCCTCAGCACCCCCCAGGACACTCCTCCCTTAGCCAGACGCAGAGCCGCCACCCCTCCCTGCCCGTCCTCCACCCCTCCTCTGCCTGACCCAGACCTAGACCCAGAGATTGGGTCGGCAGCTGGGGAGGGTAGGAGCTGGAATATCCCCAGTGTGGTGGTCCATACTCCAGATGGGGAGGAACTGAAGCTCCGGTCCTGTCTAGTCAAGGACCACAAGGAGGAGTCTGAGGGTACAGACCCCCCCCCCACCTCCAGCAGGTTAAATATCCTGCAACTAGCATGAAACCTTCCCTCCTCACCTTACAAAATCAGACCCCTCTCCCTCTGTCCTTTACAGTGTTTGTGTGAGGACTTGTGAATCACTTAGTCACTTTCATAAAAATCAGAAGCAGATGTTTGTTATAGTGAAACACGGCAATTCATTTTGCCAGTTCGTTACAAAGGGATATATTTTGTTATTTTAGTAGTAAATGTAGCTTTTCCCCCTAGTGGTGATATAGAGGCACCTTGAGAAGGTAAATAAATTATATATACAGTTGAAGTCGAAAGTTTGCATACGTCTTAGATAAATAAATTTAATCTCAGTTTTTCACAATTCCTTACATTTAATCCTAATAAAATGTCCCTGTTTTAGGTCAGTTAGGATCACCACTTATATTTTAAGAATGTGAAATGTCAGAATAATAGTAGAATTATTTCAGCTTTTATTTCTTTCATCACATTCCCAGTGGGTCAGAAGTTTACATACACTCAATTAGTATTTGGTAGCATTGCCTTTAAATTGTTTAACTTGGGTCAAACATTTCGGTAGCCTTCCACAAGCTTCCTACAATAAGTTGGTTGAATGTTGGCCCATTCCTCCTGACAGAACTGGTGTAACTGAGTCAGGTTTGTAGGTCTCCTTGCTCGCACACAGCTTTTTTGACAGAACGACAGATATACGGGACCCAAAAGCGGACACGGAGGCAGAGATAAGATTGACTGTTTAATATGATATCTGGGGCAGTACAGGCTCGTAGTCAATGACAGGCAATGTTCGTAACCGGGGATCAGAAGAATGGTAGTACAGAGGAGTAGGCAGGCTCGTAATCCGTAATGCAGGCAGAGTTCGTTTGGCAGCAGATCAGAAGGTCGAAGGCACATGAGGGCTAGACAGGAACGTAATCCAACAGGCAGGTAGAGGTCCAAATACCGGGAAACAGACTGGCAGAGTTAGAAATACAAGAAAGTGCTGGAAACGACTGACTAGGCAAGACGATCTGGCAAAACCCCAACAGAACCCAAGGGACTAAATACCCAAACTGATTGATGAAGGAGATAGGGTGCACCTGGTGTGGGGAGGGGACAAACACAGACAGGTGAAACAAATCAGGACATGACAGTACCCCTCCCCCTACGGGCGCCACCTGGCGACCGACCCGGGTGCATACCTGGCTGACCGGGATGCCGTCGGCGATGAGCTCCGGGTCGAGGATGTCCCTGGTAGAGACCCAAGACCGCTCCTCTGGCCCGTAGCCCTCCCAGTCAACCAGGTACTGGAAACCCCGGCCCCGGGGACGGACTTTCAGGAGGCGACGCACCGTCCAGGCAGGTTGGTTGTCAATAACCCGAGGAGGAGGAGCAGGCCTAGGAACAGGAGACAAAGGACAATGAGAGACAGGTTTTACACGGGACACATGAAAGGTAGGATTAATGCGGAGGGACCGGGGCAACATGAGGCGTATAGCTGAACGGTTGATAACCCGGGAGATCTGATAAGGGCCGATGTAACGGGATGAAAGCTTGCGACTCTCCACCCGAAGGGGCAGATCTCGGGTGGACAGCCACACCCTCTGGCCAACACGGTAATGGGGAGCCGGGGTTCTGCGACGGTCGGCCTGCCGCCGATACCTGGCATTGGTGCGTATCAACACAGCCCGGGCTTTTCTCCATGTCCGACGACAGCGGCTTACGAACAACTGGGCCGACGGGACGCCAACCTCCTCTTCTTGCTCCGGAAACAGCGGAGGCTGGTAGCCCAAGGAGCACTCGAAGGGGGAAAGCCCCGTAGCGGAGGAGGGCAGGGTGTTGCGGGCATATTCCACCCAAACAAGTTGCCGGCTCCAGGTGGTAGGATTGTCAGAGACCAGGCACCGTAGCACAGTCTCTAGGTCCTGATTGGCCCGCTCCGATTGACCGTTTGACTCTGGATGAAATCCTGAAGACAGACTGATAGATGATCCAATAAGGGTGCAGAAAGCCCTCCAAAACTGGGAGGTGAATTGAGGACCCCGATCAGAGACAATGTCCATGGGTAGTCCGTGGATCCTAAAGACGTGCTGCACCATCAGTTGGGCCGTCTCCTTGGCCGATGGCAGCTTAGGCAGGGCGATGAAGTGTGCTGCCTTCGAGAACCGGTCCACTATGGTGAGGATCTCGGTATTGCCGTCGGATTGCGGCAGGCCTGTGACAAAATCCAGGGAGATGTGCGACCATGGACGACGGAGGGACCGGAAGAGGCTGTAGGAGACCAGCCGGGGCCTGGCGGGGCGTCTTGTTTTGGTTGCACACCGTGCAGGCAGAGACAAAAGAGGGGACATCCACTCCCATGGTGGGCCACCAAAACCTTCGACGTATGAATGCCAGTGTCCGGCGAGAACCGGGGTGGCAGGTCAGTCTTGATGAATGGCCCCATTCCAGGACTCGGGATCGGACAGGGTCTGGCACGAACAGGCAGCCTGGCGGACCCCCTCCGGGGGCTCAACTGTTGTGCGTTACGCACATCCTCTTCAATACCTCAGGCCAAGGATGTAGCCAAACAAGAGACAGGGAGAATGTGCTCATTACCTTGGACAGCAGCAGGACTGAACACACGGGAGAGGGCATCCGGTTTAGTGTTCTTAGAACCGGGTCGATAAGACAGGGTGAAATTAAAGCGAGTAAAAAACAGAGCCCACCTGGCTTGTCGGGCATTGAGCCTCCTGGCTGAGCGTAGATACTCTAGATTCTTGTGGTCTGTCCACACAAGAAATGGTTGTTCCGCTCCCTCCAGCCAATGTCTCCACTCCTCCAGTGCCGTCTTGATCGCCAGCAACTCCCTGTTGCCGACGTCATAGTTAACTTCAGCAGGTGTCAGACGACGGGAGAGGAATGCACAGGGGTGCAGCTTCTGGTCGCTGTCCGACCTTTGTGACAACACGGCCCCCACGCCGACATTGGAGGCGTCCACCTCCACCACAAACTGCCGGGCCGGATCTGGGTGAATCAGAATGGGGGCTGAAGTGAAGCGCTGTTTGAGAGCAGCAAAGGCCTGGGCTGCTTGGGAAGACCATACAAAGCTCACTTTAGTCGAGGTTAGTGCAGTGAGTGGGGCTGCCAAAATACTGTAATTTCGAATGAATCGCCGATAAAAATTGGCAAACCCCAGGAAGCGTTGCAGATCCAAGCGTGAAGAGGGCTGTGGCCAATCAGTGACGGCTTGGACCTTGCCTGGATCCATTCGGATGCTACCCGCAGCCACTATGTAACCCAGAAAAGGAATGACAGAGCGATGGAACTCACACTTTTCTGCTTTTACAAACAGTTGGTTCTCTAATAATCGCTGGAGGACCTGACGTACGTGTGCCGTGTGTTCCTGGGCCGAGTGGGAGAAAATCAAAATGTCATCCAGATACACAAAAACAAAACGATTAATCATGTCCCGGAGCACATCGTTTACCAGAGCCTGGAAGACAGCGGGAGCGTTAGTCAACCCAAATGGCATCACCAGGTATTCATAGTGTCCACTAGCAGTGTTAAACGCAGTCTTCCATTCATCACCTTCTCTTATCCGTACCAAGTGGTACGCGTTTCGGAGGTCCAGTTTTGAGAAGATCCTGGCTCCCTGGAGCAATTCAAAAGCGGAGGCCAGCAGAGGGAGTGGATATCGATTCTTCACCGTGATGTCATTAAGACCCCGGTAATCAATGCATGGGCGAAGAGTCTTATCCTTTTTGGCTACGAAGAAAAACCCTGCGCCAGCAGAAGAGGAAGATGGCCGAATGATCCCAGCCCTGATGGAGGTCTCCACATAATCTGCCATGGCCTTAGTCTCCGGACCGGACAAGGAATACAGACGTCCACGGGGGGTGATGTGCCTGGATGGAGGTCTATGGCACAGTCGTATGGCCGATGGGGTGGTAGCGAGGTAGCCCGAGACTTATTGAAAACCTCCCTTAGATCCCAGTATTCAGGGGGAACAGATGACAGATCGATGTCCTCCGTGGCCTGTGAAACCTGTCTGGTTATAACATGAGGTGCAGCCTTCAGACAATGAGCAAGGCAAAAAGGGCTCCAGTTAGTAACAGAACCGGTAGTCCAATCTATGTGAGGGTTGTGCTTAACAAGCCAAGAATGGCCTAACACAATTGGAGCATTAGGGGAATGTAGGGGCAGGAACTGGATCTCCTCCCTGTGGTTGCCAGACAGAATCAGGGTAACGGGCATCGATATCTGAGACACCTGCCCAATAGAACGACCGTCCAGGGCTGTGGCCTCGATGGGTGTGCTTAGAGGGCGTGAAGGAATGCCTAATTTGACCATAAGGGAATTATCAATAAAACACTCGTCAGCTCCTGAATCTATAAGGACATTTACTCTAAGGGTTTGGGAATCCCAAATAATGGTGGCAGGAAAAGGAAAACGAACCGGGGATACCCACGGGGTTTTGGTTTGACTCACCCGTATTCCTGCAGTTACGAATGAGCCCGCCCTTTTTAATGGACAACCGGCTGCATAATGTCCCTTCTTTCCACAGTAGAGGCAGCTGCGACTGTCTATCCTGCGTTGACGTTCCTCGGCCGTCAGTTGTGTCCTTCCTATCTGCATGGGTTCAGATGTCAGGACTTCGGAATCACTCGATGGTTCTCGGAAGTATTCGGGTGATGCCGTTACTCCCGGTGACGCTCTGCTACCCAATCCGCCGAAATGCGGAAGTGCCTGGGCAGGACGACGATTTTCTCTCTCCCGGTTACGTTCCTGAAGCCTACTGCCTATACGCATGGCAATGGAGATGAGACTATCTAAACTGGGAGGCACCTCTCGGGCGGCGAGCTCATCTTTAATGGAATCACATAATCCATCGTAAAATGCATCGAGCAGAGCCTCGGAATTCCATGAGCACTCCGCTGCCAGGGTCCGGAATTTAATGGAGTAATCCGACACGCTGCTAGTCCCCTGTCTTAGATTTAACAGCTGACGTGCCGCTTCTCTGCCGGATACTGGAGCGTCAAACCTTTTTTACCTCCGCAGTAAACGCTGCCAGGCTGTAACAGACTGGAAGTTGCTGGTCCCAGATCGGCGTAGCCCAGGCCAGGGCTCGCCCCGTCATCATGGTTATCATATATGCGACCCGTGACTTCTCTGTGGGAAAGGAGGATGGCTGCAACTCAAAGATACGCGAGCATTGGGACAAAAACGGACCACAATAACTCGAATCACCTGAGAACCGTTCGGGAGCAGGTAAGTGCGGCTCTCTTAGGGATACCGGGGAAGGTGTTGGGTTGCTGGGTATAGGTGGGGCAGGAGACGGGGAAGAAGCGCTCTGTGCCGGTAGCGCCAGTGTTAATCTCTCCAAGTGTTGGAGCAGGCATTCGGTGACCCGCTGCTGGTTATCTCTCTGCTCACGGATTTCCTCTGCTATTGAACGTAGCACCTCCTCGTGTCGACCCACAACAACCTCTTGGTGGGCTATTGCGTTCTGTAGGTGGGTCAACTCCGCTGGGTCCGTCATGGCCAGATCGTTCTGACAGAACGACAGATATACGGGACCCAAAAGCGGACACGGAGGCAGAGATAAGATTGACTGTTTAATATGATATCTGGGGCAGTACAGGCTCGTAGTCAATGACAGGCAATGTTCGTAACCGGGGATCAGAAGAATGGTAGTACAGAGGAGTAGACAGGAACGTAATCCAACAGGCAGGTAGAGGTCCAAATACCGGGAAACAGACTGGCAGAGTTAGAAATACAAGAAAGTGCTGGAAACGACTGACTAGGCAAGACGATCTGGCAAAACCCCAACAGAACCCAAGGGACTAAATACCCAAACTGATTGATGAAGGAGATGGGGTGCACCTGGTGTGGGGAGGGGACAAACACAGACAGGTGAAACAAATCAGGACATGACATTTTTAGTTCTGCCCACAAATGTTTTATAGGATTGAGGTCAGGGCTTTGTGATGGCCACTCCAATACCTTGACTTTGTCCTTAAGCCATTTTGCCACAACTTTGGAAGTGTGCTTGGGGTCATTGTCCATTTGGAAGACCCATTTTGCGACCAAGCTTTAACTTCTTGACTGATGTCTTGAGATGTTGCTTCAATATATTCGCATAATTTTCCTTCCTCATGATGCCATCTATTTAGTGAATTGCACCAGTCCTTCCTGCAGCAAAGCACCCCCACAACATGATGCTGCCACCCCCGTGCTTCACGGTTGGGATGGTGTTCTTCAGCTTGCAAGCATCTCCCTTTTTCCTCCAAACATAACAATGGTCATTATGGCCAAACAGTTCTATTTTTGTTTCATCAGACTAGAGGACATTTCTCCAAAAAGTACGATCTTTGTCCCCATGTGCAGTTGCAAACTGTAGTGTGGCTTTTTTTATGGCGGATATTCATCCTGTGCCCACACACTTCTAATTCTGAAAGTGAAAGCATACTGAAAGGGGTCCCCCTGGTAGTAGTAGGTTTTTATACAGTACCCAAGACTAATCTGTGTTAATTTGACCATGCGCTAGTGAATAAATACTGCAATGCAGGGTGGATTGAATTGAGCCCTTAATCTTCATTTTCAAGGTGATTGCACTTTTCTTCCCAACACAATACCGTAATAAATGTTAGTCCACATTTCTTTTTTTCTTTTTTACTTACACTGCAAGTGGCAATAGATGTCTGGATCTTGTGGCGCAAACACCTTACCTGTGAGCTACTGTAACTGTCCAAAGCCGTATTTACTCGCAAAGCACATCATTTTATTATCAGAGAGTGCTAGTATACTTTAGTGACAGTGTTGGGATCAGGTACAACTACATTTACCCGCCCCCAAAAAGGAATATTCATGAGCAATTTCCCCACAACTTCACACCTGAAAATGTAAAGGCTTTGGGCAAAGGCTGAAATTGAAGTTGAGTTTCACATTTTAAATAAGTTTGTTAACTCTTTACATTAAGTTGCCCTTATGTTATTGTAATCAGGTGTTATTACCACTGGCTAATAAATGTCAGGGTTTAATGTGAGGCGTGCTCAGGTTTCACCCCCATATGCAAGACTGTAAGATGAGACTAGGTCAAAATAAGTTTAGAGCTGTGTGTGTGTAAACACCAACACGTGAGTGTGTTCAGTTTTTCCTGCTTTAAATGTGCTGTCTAAGTGTCGAAATGGACCATGTGATATATCTTTGCTGAGTGGGCTGACTGGTTCAGTAAGAAACAGGGGATTGACGCAGGCAGTGCCCCATTGGAGCACATTCTACCACTAATCTCCCTCTGAAACCGCTCTGTCCAACAGCCTGTATACACAGAGCGGATGTCTATGGGTGTCTACCTAATTGACCCCCCCACACTGTTTTGTCATTTCTACCATCTCTAATGGCTTTGTGTTGCGTAAGTGGAGTTTCTTACCCTGAACAGACTCTCAAACTCACTGCGAGTCACACATACCCCCCCTTCTCTCTCTCCTTCTCAGACACATACAATTTGTAGACGTACACAATTATACCAATTCCCCATTCATATCAGCCATACACACAGTTCATTTTTATAGTTCAATTGATCTCTGGTTTCTTCTACACCCTCCTCCTTCTCCCCTCGGGCAGGCCTCCTGGCGTCCCCCCAGTCAGCTCCTGGGAACCTGGAGAACAGTAAACCGAGTGAAAGCCGCGTCAACGGAGGAAGCAGAGAGAACAGCACTGTGGACTTCAGCAAGGTAACGTCTCCTCTCCTCCCACTGCTGTGCCGTGTGTGGTATTTTGGTTTGCTTAACACTTTTTTTTTTTATTATTTTATTTTTTTGTTACTACATGATTCCATATGTGTTATTTCATAGTTTTAATGTCTTCGCTTATTCTACAATGTAGAAAATAGTAAAAATAAAGAAAAACCCTTGAATGAGTAGGTGTCAACTTTTGACTGTACTGTTATATATTTTAAGGGAAAAAATATAAATAAATAAAAATATATTTTTTTGAGTACTAATGTTACTGTCCCCACTGCAACAAAGAAATACTTACATAATGTAATGTATTGTAGAATTCCATTAATTCCTATGGAAGACTGCTCCTTCTGAGGACTACCAATATGATGCCCGCTAGCTTCAAAGCCTCTGATTGGCCAATACATAACACATCAGCAATCCAGGGTTTCTATCTCTCTAACACATGGTGGCGCAGGAAACTGAACAAAGTGACATGGTTCCACTCCTTGGGGAGGACTGATGGGTAGGAGAACCAGTGTATTATGAGGATAGTGTTGTTATTATAAAAGGGGTAACATCATGGATCCAGATTCGACCCCAGCTGAGTGTGTGAGCTGAGCTTGTGGTGCGATCTGTGATCTGAATTAAGTTGTGCTGTCTGTATCCTGTTTGTTCCACCCTCAACAGACTTGCCACTGTAGTTGTGGTTCCCGGGGAGGGGGTGCCAGGAGGCCTGCAGTAAGTCCTCTCTCCTGTCAGTCACTGGCCCTGGCCAATCAGTGCTGTTGTGTTGTCCCTGGCTGATCCATGAGACTGTTGTACCTTGATGTGACTGTACATGACATGTTACTTGCCAGTCGTGTGTGACTGCAGTGTTGTGACTGTTGATCTATCTGTAGTGGTCTGACCGTGGTCCAGTAAGTCTGATGTTTTGATTCTTGTTTTTTGACTTGTCTGACTTTCAGCAGCAGCACACATCTATGTGATTTATTAGACAATGTTCATTTTGATGTGATAGTCCAACCCCCAAACTACCCTTCACACACATCCTCAGTAACTGACCATGTTACCAAAACACACAACTTATATGTAAGTTATAATTTGGCAAACACTAGCATCATAATGCAGGGTTGATACGGTCTTAAAAATCCTGGAAAAGTCATGGAATTTACAATGGTTTTTTACTGGCCTGGAAAAGTTTTTGGGAAATTATAAAATCTGAAAAGTAATGGAAATTTTAAGAATTTCTGTTAATATAATTTATTTAGATATAAAAAATATTTTATCAATCACATAAAAATCTACATATCAGCCAGGATCGGAATATGACACTTTAGCGCATCTGTGTGTGCTAACATCACCTGCATGTGTGCGAGTGAGCCATTGCTCAAGGAGAGACCTATAAAATATGATAGAGAACAGACTAACTAGGTAACCAATTCATAACACATCTTGTAGCTCGGCTAGTTATCTCTCTAGTTAACTGTTCAGTGTTTCCCCTATATGACCTTTGTTATATTGAATGAACAAATTATTTGATAAAGCCATAAAACATATTTGGTTGCAATGTTTTAAATCAAGGGTGGTCAACCATCCTCAAGGAGAGCTAATGAGAGTACAGGCTTTTAATCCATTTATTATTTTATCCTTGTTTTTGAAAGAAAAGCATTATTTTTTTTTTTTGTCCCTTTTTAAAAAAAAAAAAAAAAATTCAAATTGATCAGAAATACAGTGTGGACATTGTTAATGTTGTAAATGACTAGTGTAGCTGAAAACGGCTTTATTTATTTTTATTGTATTTAATGTCTACATGGGCGTACAAAGGCCCATTATCAGCAACCATCACTCCTGTTTTTCAATGGCACGTTGTTTTAGCTAATCCAAGTTTTTTAAAAGGCTAATTGATCATTAGAAATCCCTTTTGCAATTATGTTAGCACAGCTGAAAACTGTTGTGCTGATTTTAAAGAAGCAATAAAACTGGCCTCCTTTAGACTAGTTGAGTATCTGGAGCGTCAGCATTTGTGGGTTCGATTACAGGCTCAAAATGGCCAGAAACAAATAACTTTCTTCTGAAACTCGTCAGTCTATATTTGTTCTGAGAAATGAAGGCTATTCCATGTGAGAAATTGCCAAGAAACTGAAGATCTCTTACAATTCTGTGTACAGTCGTGGCCAAAAGTTGAGAATGACAAGTATTGTTCTCCGCAAAGTTTGCTGCTTCAGTGTTCTTAGATCTTTGTCAGTAGTTACTATGGTACACTGAAGTATAATTACAAGTATTCCATAAGTGTCAAAGGCTTTCATTGACAATGACATTGTTTATGCAAAGAGTCAATATTTGCAGTGTTTACCCTTCTTTTTCAAAACATCTACAATCTGCCCTGGCATGCTGTCAATTAACTTCTGGGCCACATCCTGACTGATGGCAGGCCATTCTTGCATAATCAATGCTTGGAGTTTGTCAAAAGTTGTGGGTTTTTGTTTGTCCACCCGCCTCTTGAGGATCCACCACAAGTTCTCAATGGGATTAAGGTCTGGGGAGTTTCCTGGCCATGGACCCAAAATGTAAATGGTTTGTTCCCCGAGCCACTTAGTTATCACTTTTGCCTTATGGAAAGGTGCTCCATCATGCTGGAAAAGGAATTGGTCGTCACCAAACTGTTCTTGGATGGTTGGGAGAAGTTGCTCTCGGAGGATGTGTTGGTACCATTCTTTATTCATGGCTGTGTTGTGAGTGAGCCCACTCCCTTGTCTGAGAAGCAACCACACACATGAATGGTCTCAGGATGCTTTACTGTTGGCATGACACAGGACTGATGGTAGATCTCACCTCGTCTTCTCCGGACAAGGTGTTTTCTGGATGGCCCAAACAATCGGAAAGGGGATTCATCAGAGAAAATGACTCTACCCCAGTCCCTTTGGCAGAATATCAGTCTGTCCCTGATGTTTTTCCTGGAGAGAAGTGGCTTCTTTGCTGCCCTTCTTGACACCAGGCCGTCCTCCAAAAGTCTTTGCCTCACTGTGCGTGCAGATGCACTCACACCTGCCTGCTGCCATTCCTGAGCAAGCTATGCACTGGTGGTGCCCCGATCCCGCAGCTGAATGAACTTTAGGAGATGGTCCTGGCACTTGCTGGACTTTCTTGGGCGCCTGACGCCTTCTTCACAACAATTGAACCTCTCTCCTTGAAGTTCTTGATGATCCGATAAATGGTTGATTTAGTTGCAATCTTACCAGCAGCAATATCCTTGCCTCTTGTGAAGCCCTTTTGGTGCAAAGCAATGATGACTGCACGTGTTTCCTTGCAGGTAACCATGGTTGACAGAGGAAGAACAATGATTTCAAGCACCACCCTCCATTTAAAGCTTTGTCTTATTCTGACTCAATCAGCATGACCGAGTGATCTCCAGCCTTGTCCTCGTCAACACTCTGAACGAGACAATCACTGACATGATGGCAGCTAAGTGCCGTGCACACCGACAGGAGATGGTACATGGGATCAGAGAGCAGCCTCCCAGTGTTGATGCCACATTTCTGTAAAAGAAAAGTAATACGTACATATAAACGCTGCCAATTGTTGGTCATTGGAATTTGGTTTAAAGTCATGGAGACATAAACTTCGATCTGTCTAAATGTGTACAGTATGAAATCTTTATGGTCAAAACAATAATGCAATTCAACTTCAGGAACATCCAAGCGGGTATTCTTCCTGTTTAACCCTGTGACCTTCAACCTCCCAGGTGGACATGAACTTCATGAAGAAGATCCCTCCGGGGGCAGAGGCGTCCAACGTGCTGGTGGGAGAGGTGGAATTCCTGGAGAGTCCAATCATAGCCTTCATCAGGCTGTCCCCCGCCGTGCTGCTCACTGGTCTCACTGAGGTGCCCGTACCCACCAGGTAACACAGTACACACACACACACACCACCTTGTTATTTTGACTGTGAAGAAATTATGACAGTAGATTCTATACTGCTCTCCTATTGGTCAGGTTCCTGTTCCTGCTGCTGGGTCCGTTTGGGAAGGGTCCTCAGTACCACGAGATTGGCCGCTCCATCGCCACGCTGATGACAGATGAGGTGAGGAGCACTGCAACACAGCTCAAGATTGGTCCAATTTCAACCTTGGCCAATCACCAATTGGTTCCATTTGCTGTGGCGTCAGAAGAAGTGACATATGGTTTGAGAGACTGTTGTTGTCCTGTGCCAGATCTTCCATGATGTAGCATACAAGGCCAAAGACCGGAACGATCTGCTGTCGGGGATAGATGAGTTCCTGGACCAGGTGACCGTCCTACCCCCAGGAGAGTGGGACCCTACGATACGAATCGAGCCCCCCAAGAGTGTCCCGTCTCAGGTGAGGGTGCTGGAAGGAGATGGTGGTTGCTGACTGCTATTGAAAGTGTGAGACATGCTGATGGGTAATATTGTAAGAGAGCCGTTGGTGGCCATGCTGTGTGTACAGTACAGATGGTTAGAATGCTGAGGACTCTGCAGTAACTTGGCCTGTGTGTGTGGGGGGGTGTTTCTCTCTACACAGGAGAAGAGGAAGATGCCCGCCGTGCCCAACGGCTCTGCTCATAATGAGTCCTTCAAGGAAGACCAGCACCAAGCAGGACCAGAGCTACAGAGGACAGGGAGGTGGGACACACACACTCAGTGTTTTCTTTAAGTCCCTTTTGATGAAAAGGAGCTGCCAGACTGAGTAGTCGCCTTGGCAGCTCATTATAAAAGCATTATAAACATGAAGAGAGCTGTTCAATAGAGGCCTGGAAAGCCTTTCATGTGTCTGATGTAGAAGTCTACTGCAGCCTGTCATGTCTGATGTAGAAGCTGAAGAGGTCTACTGCAGCCTTTCATCTAGCGGCACTTCACCAGTACTCCACAGCCCCACACACCGTCTACACATCAAGCCAGAGCTAGTCACTAGTCATAAAGCAGGGTTAAACAGTCAGACCGTTCACTCTCCAATAATACTGAGATCCACTCCATAGTGTATGTCTAGTTCATGAAAAAGACAAATATACTAGATTTCTTTCTGAATCCTTACTTTTACTAACTGGTCTTCAATTGTAGCTTATTTCATGGGAAAAACTAAGTAGAGTTGTATATTATTGACCAGTAGTTACTGTGTAATGTTGAGTAATAATATTAAGTGAAGAAGTTAGGGAGTTAATAACTGTATGGCATTAAGGGTAACATCACTTTAAAGTGTCTATGTAGGCCTTGGACATGCGGTCCTTGACCCCTCTCTGAAACATGACCTGAAGAGGTGTGTGTGTGTCATTTTTGTCCCCTCAGCTGGCACGATTTCCATTACCGGCTAAATTCCACCTACCTACTTTACAAGCATTTCGCTACTCCCGCAATAACATCCGCTAAATACGTGTATGTGACCAATAAAATGTTGATTTGACATAGTCTGTCCAGTTTAGAGTTGGCTCTGATTTAGAGTTGTCCCCAATACTAAAGGTGCAGAGATTATATCACATCTCTCTAGCAATTAAACTATTATTAAAACTCACTAACTGGCTTCCCTGCTCTGACATCTTCCCTCCCTCTCTCCCCTCTGTCAGGATCTTTGGGGGCCTGGTGATGGATGTAAGGAGGAAGGCTCCGTTCCTGTGGAGAGATATTAGGGATGCTCTGAGTCTGCAGTGCCTGGCCTCTGTACTATTCCTCTACTGTGCCTGCATGTCCCCTGTCATCACTTTCGGAGGCCTGCTGGGCGAGGCCACCAAGGGAAACATTGTGAGTGATGTCACCAGAAACGAATGGGAAATATTGTGTATTTGTCTACAGTTATTGATGACTTTGTGATAGAAATTATTTAATTTCTCACCGTCTGTCTAATCTCCCCTCCATTCCTCATCTCTTCTCTCGCTCCCTTCCACACCCAGAGTGCGATCGAGTCGTTGTTCGGGGCATCTCTGACGGGTGTGGCTTTCTCCATGTTTGCGGGCCAGCCACTCACCATCCTGGGCAGCACCGGGCCAGTCCTGGTCTTTGAGAAGATCCTCTTCAAATTCTGCAGGTGAGCGTCCAGACCACTGTTGGAGCAGTGTCCCAACTGTCTCAAAACACCTCTTCAGGGTTTGGATGGTCATGAAAATCCTGGAAAAGTAATGGAATTTTAAAATGTTTTCCAGGCCTTGAAAAGTTTTGGAAAATTATAAAATCCCAAAACGTTTTCGAAAGGTAAACTGTCATAATTTCTATTTATGTAATTTTTTTGCACCGTTAAAATAGATTTTACCAATCAAATAAAAATCAACATATCAGCCAGGATCGGAATGACACTAGTGCGTCAGTATTAATGAGCATCACCTGCATAGTGCTAGACTAGTGGGCCGTTGCAACAGCAGGTCGGCCTATAAAATATGACAGAGAACAGATTCACTAGGTAGCCAATTCAAAATGTATTGAACCCTGTAGTTAACTGTTTAGTTATTAGCATGCATTAATGTTTTCCTAATGTCCCCAAAAACTCTTGTGAATAAGGCCATAAAAACCTTATTAACTTTTTTGGAACTATTTCATGATTAATTTGATTCCTTTTGGCGAAACAAATTATTTACTTTGCTATTGTATTAGTTGGGATTTGGTTCAATCGCTGTGAATTGTGAACATTAATTTTAGGAAGAAAGATTAGATGTAGCCTTTTTATTTTGGATTATGTGGCTGTAATACTTCCAGTTGATTTGGGCATCCAATGTATGGGACATTGCAACTCAACAGATGCTAGTCAACCTGCAAAGTAAACACTTCTAAGATTAATATGACTAAACTAGAAAAGGTACAATTCCAGAAAATGTGTGGGCTTGTTTCAGCTGAATAAAAATGTGTAGCCTACCATAGCCGAATGAGCTAATTATTTCACCATGTACTGTATTTGGTTGTAATGTTGCAATGCTTTACATCAAGGGAGGTCAACCATCCTCTAGGAGAGCTAATGAGAGTGCAGGCTATTACTCCAGTCCCCCCCTAACAAACCATATTTTAGAAAGAAGCCGCTCATCGGGACCTTTTATAAACTGACTCTGACGTGTTTGAGCAGGGCTTGATCTGCACACCCAGCAGCTCTCCAGACTGAGGGTTGACCACGTGTTTTATACAGTTGCCTAACAGGGATTCTACTTTGTGGGGGCTTAAGTGCCTTGCACAACAACAGGAGATGGTACATGGGATCAGAGAGCAGCCTCCCAGTGTTGATACCACATTACGTAGACTTTTTTATAAGTACATAGAGACGCCGTCAATTGATGGTCATGGACATTTTTTATATATTTTTTTACAGTCATGGAGAAGTCATGAAATTCCATGTGTCAAAATATGAACCCTGCCTCTTTCTTGTCTCCTTTCCTTCCTCAAACACCTCCTTCTCGTGTTTCCTTTTCTTGTCTCATTTCCCTCCTAAGAACACTTCCTTCTTGTCTCCTTTCCTTCCTTCATATGGAAGGATTTGATGAGCAATATGATGGAAACCTATCCAGCCCTGCACTAACACATCGGATTCAACTGTGGTCTACGACTTGAAAGCCTGTCCACATTGTAAGGATACAGGGCTTGTGGGCCAGACAACTGTAAACCAGATCTGGAAATGGTGTTACTACAGCGTCATCTGCTGGTAAAGAGAAGACTGACACCTACACAACTGAAACGGAAGAGGACCGACCGTCTGTAATGAAGTTGCGGTTTATTATGGTATTAGCCCTAAGTACTCAAGGAGCAAAGATCATGCCAAGAGTTAAGATAAATTATCTTTAATCTATTGGAAAATAACTGATGTTCCCACTGGGGGTAAAATGGTTATATGCTAAACGCCCAGTCTAATATGCGGAATAAGGAGTCGTTCACCTCAATGTTGTTTTTAATTCCTGTCAATGATTTAACAGTGGAAAACAATGCTACTGTGTATTTACTCCTATGTCTCTGGTGTATGTACACCTATGACTCATGGGGAAGAGGAGGAATGTACACCTATTGCGCTATCTGCTCTGGCATGGGGAAGAGGAGGAAGCCACTGAAGGTGCTGTGGTGGTTGTCGTCGTTGTACCAGACCTGGCTATTGCCCCACAGCACCATTTGCAGACTGTCTCCCTTCTCCAGAAGCAGACCGGCTCCGTTAGACGCCGTATCGCTGCCCTCGCCGGACGGACTCTTGTGAGCGGCCAGAATGACTTGACCACTGTTCTTGTACAGCATGGAGCTCAGGGGGAAGTCCGAGGGAGCGTTGGCCGTGACGCGGATGTAGTGGACTCCACGAACTGGGGCCGTGAATTCACCTGAGAGAACCGGGTTGTTTTATAACGAGAGGGTTACTGTGTGTGTTTGTGTGTTTTATGCACAACCAACATTTGTCAAAACCTTTTTGTAGACTAGCTTTTTATTGAAGTCTGTCTTCTGGAGGCCATCGCCTCCCAGTGATGCTGTGAACGCCACCTTAGGAATGTCTGTGGAATGTGGAAGGCACATTTTAATTAATTTATCAACACATCGATATTCCAAATCAAACACCAGTGTGTTGTCATAGAATTGTCTATGCATCTACGTATGTGTGCAACCTCACCATTTTTCTTATCAGTTACAACACTACAGAACAGATGATGCATCTCTAACCTTTCAGTGCCTGCAGCTCTTCCTCCATGGATTCCATTCTCTCTTTCATAGCTTGAAACAATAAGGATAATAGTCACTTTCATTGTAGAAAAATCTCTATACACACCTCTCTTCCACTGCACATACATAGTGGCAGTTCAGGCTTACGCACGTGCAAAACATAAAACGTCACAGCATAATGTTTCCCAGGTCTATTCACGCTGGCTGTTAGGTCAGGCCTCTGCCACAGTGTCCATGATCTGTCTGAACATGGAGGGGATGTCCTGGTAACCCCCCCCCCCCCCCCCCCCCCAGGTGGGCTGAGCTGTGACCGACAGAGACAGGCAGGCCAGGGCCAGCAGTGGAAGGCTACAGGGTGCCATTATTGCTCTCCTCTGTATGATCAAAAGGGTCGCAGGGAGAAGAGGAAGAATGTAACAGGGTCCACACACTCCTGGGCTCTTATAGAGAAACACACACACTGATGTTGCAAGCAAACAGGGATTCCCTGAGTCATTGCTTTTTCTAAACTTATTGCCGTCCTTCTATAAGGTAAATAGTGTATGTCTCCCCCCCCAGTCTGGAAATCCAGACCTTGTGTACCTGGTCATGGTTCAAGTAGTGACCTGACCTAGCATTGCTGAATCAGGCCAACATTACTTTTCAGGATGAGGGTTGTTGCTTTTTCAGCTTTAGGATTCCTACTTCTGTACATTTGAACATTTTCTCCTTTTTGTGACATATCATATTGTCCATATTAGTTTAGTATTGTGTGTGTCTGTGTCTCCCTAACCTTCTCTCTCCTTGTCCAGTGACTACAACCTGTCCTACCTATCCTTGAGGACCAGCATCGGCCTCTGGACGGCCTTTCTGTGCCTCGTCCTGGTTGCCACGGACGCCAGCTCCCTTGTCTGTTACATCACCCGCTTCACGGAGGAAGCCTTCGCAGCGCTCATCTGCATCATCTTCATCTACGAGGCCGTGGAGAAGCTGGTTCACCTGGGGGAAGTCTACCCCATCAACATGAACAACGAGCTGAACAACCTCACCTTCTACACGTAAGAACACTGAGCTACAACCTTCTACATAGTCCAAAGGAAGTGTACTCTCCACATCCGAACTACGACAGGTGGTGTTTAGTTAGAAGGTCAGTTCTAGTAGGTGAATGGTGTAGAGGTTAATGTTTTGTCTCTGTCTCAGGTGTCAATGTTCTCCGCCGGTTAACGCCACGCCTGAGATCCAGCAGGTCTGGAACCACAGCGGGGTCGCACCAGAATCCATATCTTGGACCCAACTGGATGTCACAGTAAGTGGTGACCGTGTTTGCGTGTGTGTGCTTATGGGGGCGTCCATGGTACCTTATTGTTGTATTCTGTCTCATACTGTAAAATATATTGATGTTTTCATGCATGGACATGAAGTTGATTTGGATTTTGCCAACCCTCCACTGTCCTTCCCCTGGTCTCTGTGTTGTAGGAGTGTTCTAGGCTGCAAGGGGAGTTTGCTGGGCCAGCCTGCGGCCACCATGGTCCCTACATCCCCGACGTCCTCTTCTGGTCCGTCATCCTCTTCTTCACTACCTTCTTCCTCTCCTCCTTCCTCAAGCAGTTCAAGACCAAGCTCTACTTTCCCACCAAGGTTTGGCATTTGTGTGTGTGTCAGGGTTGTGTACTAGTGATTTCAGGCCCATACCACTTTGCTATTTCCCTTGGTTTTATCCTCTATACTTGAACTTAATTTTTTTTATTTAACTAGGCAAGTCAGTTAAGAACAAATTCTTATTTACAATCATGGCCCAATTGTGCGCTGCCCTATAGGACTCCCAACCACGACCGGTTGTGATACAGCCTGAATTCAAACCAGGGACTGTAGTGACGCCTCTAACACTGAGATGCAGTGCCTTAGACCACTGTGCCACTCGTGAGCCCACTTTGACCTCTTTTCTTTTCAGCTGTGCAATCATTCTCACTCTCAGTCCTTCTGTGTTCCAGGTACGGTCGACCATCAGTGACTTTGCAGTCTTCCTGACCATCATGATCATGGTCCTGTTGGACTACCTGGTGGGCATTCCCTCCCCCAAACTGAATGTGCCAGACCGCTTTGAGGTACATATGGGTTTCAAACTGTTAACTCTGAATTTCGTTTAGTTCGGGGCTTTAAATTTGTTTATAATGGTGAAGTCCAAATGGTTATACCTGAATATCTCAGATATTGGGAAAAAGGTCTATTTGAAAATTGCATACAGTACTCTTAGATACTGCTACTTTTATGGTATTAGGTGACACAACAAACAATGGACGCTATGCAAGGATTGTATGAATCTGTTTGACTAAATGTCATCAAAATACATAATAAATAATTTGAAAATATTAATGTGGCAATTGTTAACCCATGTCTAAAAATCACAATACAGGGTGTAAGCCACTATGTAAAGCAAGTGCCATGCTAAGAATGTTCACATCTGTGGGACAGCCCTTTTTGTGACTCCTGCGAAATCGGTGTGTTCATATTTTCTCTTGGTGGAAGGTATTTCTCAAACTACAAGAGTAAGATCGATGTGGCATTGTATTGGACAGTCCATAGGGTGTTTAATGGTCATTGGACATCTTTTCACTGAAATATAAGGTAAAACTGTTTTCCCTCGATCTGTCATTCAGATGTTTTCAGAGACACGGAAAAAACATAGCAGGTTACAAAGTAGAGCTTTGCAGCTATGTTTATGGGTTGTCAGGGATTGGTTCAAATTCATGTTTCGCCACCCCCATTTCCATGATGAGCGCTAGCTTGCTAGTTTTGTGGGAATGCATGACTCATTTCGCTGAGGCAATGAGCCTGGTAAGAGGAAGAGCTGCTCAGCAGTGGCTGTAATGTGCTAGCGGCGGATTTTGTTTTTATTCTTTCAAGTAAAAACTACCAGAATTCAGTGGCTACAGCCCTACAATCGATTAAAAACATAGCTAAATACCAGTGAATTAAAAATGTCCTATCTTTTCTATGCCTAGGCTAATTATTTTCTGCCGTTTTTTATCTTCCCATCACCAGAGTAACTCATCAACAACAAAAATAACATTACAATGTAACCTTACTCCGGTGTAGGCCTACCTTTTTAGAAGTAAGCTATGTTATTACACTAGTAACCTTCTGTGTTACAGTTCAGACTTAGTGTGTGTGTTGGGGATGCTGTGTGAGTATGAGGATGCTGAGGTGTGTAGTATTAATTTGCATAAAGTAGTATTATAATTTCATAACTAGTTTCAAATTGTTACTAACTCAGTTTTGCATAAAGCATTCAAATCTGTTAATTATATGACCACCCTACCTTAAATTATTGGTGTTAAATCAGTGTATGATGTATTCCGTACTGCCTAATTGGCATATTAAGTGCCTAATTTTCGTAAAAGATTTTTATTTGAATCATCTCTGTGTTCTACGTCAGTCTTGAAAATGTCATAACGGTAGTTTCCACAGCGACAGATTTTCATGCAAATATTCAAAAATCTGCCTAAAGAAAATACACCCCACCATTGGTGTTTGATGTGCGTTATGATGTAGTGCACAACATGTACCTGCCCTACCTGTCCTTGAGGACCAGCATCAGCCTGTGGACAGCCTTCCTGTCCTTGAGGACCAGCATCAGCCTGTGGACGACCTTCCTGTCCTTGAGGACCAGCATCAGCCTGTGGACGACCTTCCTGTCCTTGAGGACCAGCATCAGCCTGTGGACGACCTTCCTGTCCTTGAGGACCAGCATCAGCCTGTGGACGACCTTCCTGTCCTTGAGGACCAGCATCAGCCTGTGGACGACCTTCCTGTCCTTGAGGACCAGCATCAGCCTGTGGACGACCTTCCTGTCCTTGAGGACCAGCATCAGCCTGTGGACGACCTTCCTGTCCTTGAGGACCAGCATCAGCCTGTGGACGACCTTCCTGTCCTTGAGGACCAGCATCAGCCTGTGGACGACCTTCCTGTCCTTGAGGACCAGCATCAGCCTGTGGACGACCTTCCTGTGTCTCGTCATGTTGGCCTGATTCAGCAATGCTAGATCATGTACCGAATACAAATCTAAAGTTCTATGTGTTTCCATCACATTTTCAACTGTACAGGTAGTTTTTTACAATCTGTGGCGTTAAATAGCAAATGTGCCTACTTTGGTCTTCGCATGAGCGCTCTAGACAACAGCTCTCAGATACAGTACGGGAAGGCTGTGTGGGTAGGTTAGACTACATTGAGATTATTATGTATAAGAGAGAGAATGGTTTTTATTTGCCAAACAGCAGTCAAGCATCGGTCGCCAGAATAAGACCCTCGTTAGTTATTGGGAAAAAGCATCAAGCTTCTCAACGTGCATTTTCACGAACTTGTGAAGTTCATAATTTATTTAATCTGTATCCTAATAAACTGTATGGTTGTAGTGGGAGGACCACACACCATCTAATCGACTCCCAAGTTTCCTTCGATAGGATGGTTATTTCAATATTTTGCGCATAAAGAATTAATACATTTTTGACACAAAGATCCAACACTAACAAATGATCTGTCTGCATGTATAATATTGTACCGAAACTAACTCGAACATGAATAACACTAAAACCAACGTTTTTTTTTTAAAAATGTTGTCCCCTAACACCCTACAAAGACGTGGATGTCGATTTAAGGCAGCTCCCCGCACACCTCTGATTCAGAGGTTAAATGTGGAAGACACATTTCAGTTGAATGCATTCAGTACAACTGACTAGAATCCCCCCTGTCCTTTCCCTTTATTATACTGTACTCAGATTGCCAACAGAATCAGTCGGGTGTATGGGAAGTTCACTAAAGCTATAACAGGCAGGGGCCTGTGTGTCTGTGCTTGTCTGGGTCAGAGTAGTTTGTTTAAAGTATTTGTGTTGGGCTCTAAAGAACCATGTCCTGATTATCAATGCATTTGATTGAAATGAGATCAGGGAAATGTTAACTCATTTATTTTGTCAACTTCCTGAAACCTGTGTAGCACTGCCCTATTTTAGAGTATTACCAACCTATTATTTGACTCTGGTTTACTGTGTGTGTTGTGATGTTCTTTCCTGACCATGCCTGCTCCTCTAGCCCACGTCTAAGAACCGTGGCTGGCTGATCTCTCCGCTGGGTACCAACCCCTGGTGGACCATGCTGGCTGCAGCCATCCCTGCCCTGCTCTGCACCATCCTCATCTTCATGGACCAACAGATCACCGCCGTCATCATCAACAGGAAGGAACACAAACTCAAGGTGAGAGACAAAGACTAGAAGACAGAGACTGTTATCTAGAGAGAGGTTGTGACAGAGGAAGACTTATCTAGAGAGAGAGGTTGTGACAAAGAGGAAGACTGACGCTGATATCTAGAGAGAGAGGGGGGGGGGGGGGGGTTGTGACAATGAGGAAAAGCAGCTCTTGAATATTGTGTAGCGATACTAGATCAGGTTTACCTGGTCATGGTTCAAGTAATGACAAGGTCTGGATTTCCAGACTGGGGAGGCATAGACTATTTACCTTAAACAACTATAGAACAACTGCGATAGGTTAAGAAAAGTCAATTATTTGCTTGCAGCAACTGTGCGAGCCTTTCGAGAGTTTGAGCTTGTCCATGATCCAAGCATCTTATTTGCTCTGTATTGTGTCCTGGTTGGGCTCTCCTGCCTCTCACCCCTCCCTGGTTGGCCTCTCTCCTGACTGTCTCACCCCCTCGCCTGGTTAGCCTTTCTCCTGACTGTCTCACCCCCTCCCCTGGTTGGCCTCTCTCCTGACTGTCCCCCCCCCAACAGAAAGGTTGTGGCTACCACCTTGACCTTCTGGTGGTGTCTGTGATGTTGGGGGTGTGCTCCATCATGGGCCTGCCCTGGTTCGTCGCGGCAACCGTGCTCTCCATCTCCCACGTCAACAGTCTGAAGCTGGAGTCTGAGTGCTCGGCCCCTGGGGAACAGCCCAAGTTCCTGGGGATCAGAGAGCAGAGGGTCACCAGCTTCATGATCTTCATCCTCATGGGCTGCTCAGTCTTCATGACCTCTGTGCTCAAGGTGAGATGAGACTCTTATAGACTGGTAGGATGTTTCGAATCAAGATGAGGCTCTGATATAGGGATCATTCTTGATTTGCGGTGGTAAATGTTGTCCCTTAACTTTTGTACCATGTAGAAAGACTTGTCTCGTGCCAATATATCCTCCAAACAGCTACCATATTAGTTGATTTAGAATGGGAAGAGGTACCATACATTCATTCCAAAATGCCATGCCCGAATGCTACCTTAATTCAAGAACGACCCATAGGATAGAAGCTGGTGCCCAATTCTATATCAAATCCTAAAGATCCTTTCACTGTTTTGGAACATCATTTATTTTTGATACCAGAAGGTGATGAGGAAAGGGAAGCATTATGTAGCAAGAAATTTAGAAAAAGGCGACAACTGATTCAATTCCTAAAAAGTAGCTTCTGTCCCGTTGTCTTTCTAGTTCATCCCTATGCCAGTCCTCTACGGGGTGTTTCTCTACATGGGCGTGTCCTCACTCAAAGGCATCCAGGTCAGTCTGTGTGGTGTTATGTCATGTGATCAGTGAGGTAGGTTTGCACTGCAGTGTTCTCCCCCCCCCACCTCTCAACAGTACATAATGTGTTTGATGCCATTCCATTTTCTCAGTTCTGGACATTATGAGCCGTCCTCCCCTCAGCAGCCTCCTGTGGTCTGAACATGGTTGTTGTGGTTGTCCTCTCCTGTAGTTCTTTGACCGTATCAAGCTGTTCTGCATGCCAGCCAAGCACCAGCCGGACCTGATCTACCTGCGCTATGTTCCCCTGTGGAAGGTCCATGTGTTCACCCTGGTGCAGCTCACCTGCCTGGTGCTGCTGTGGGTCATCAAGGCGTCCGCAGCCGCCGTCGTCTTCCCCATGATGGTAACAATACAAATATGCTCTTTAGTATGACGCTAGAAAGACCCTTCACAGGCAATTTCTTAGCGAAAAACTAAAGTAGAAACTGAAGACTGAGAGAATACATCAAGCATGAAGACTGCACAGGACTAGATTGTCATGATGACACCATTTAATGAAGTTAAAATTACAACTCACTGATTTTCTTTCCCACTCTGGGTCTTTCTAGGTGTTGGCCCTAGTGTTTATCCGGAAGCTGCTGGACCTCTGTTTCACCAACAGGGAGCTGAGCTGGCTGGACGACCTGATGCCTGAGAACAAGAAGAAGAAGGAGGACGACAAGAAGAAGAAAGCCAAGGAGGTGTGTCTTCTACCGTTCCTACGGACTACTGCAGAGAGCTGCGACGGCCCCACTGACACTTCCCTTCTGTTTCCATGGTTACAGCAGGCCCAGCGCATGCTGGATGTGGAAGAGGGTATAGCACACCCCTATGCTGGGCAAGGCATCCTCAAGACCCTCAAAGTCAGGTTAGTGGTTGGACTTTTGTTGCAGTATTATCAATGTCGATTATACTTTGAGAAAGTCACAACCCATTCATCATAGCCCATCAGTGCTGTTCCTCACTGGTTCTGTAATGCATTGTGAAGCACTTTGGAGAACTATGGAGTAGTATTTTCGTGTAACAGTTACAAGGGAAGAGTAACCCCTTTTGAAGCCCTGACCCGTCTCTCCCAAAGTAGGTGTGACCTCAGTGTTGAGTTCGACATGCCACACGACGCAGAGGAGAGAGCAGGGTTTGGTCTCTGTCAGTCTATCGCAGGCCTGCTCTAGTCTCACCATGCACCCCTCATACAGCTGCTCTCCTACCTTGTTGATTTAACAGCCCATAAGCTCCTCGGACCGGTTTCATTCCACACACCCGTTTCCTCCCTTGATTTGTGTTGTTTAACATGACCTTCATCACAGAGTGGATGCATGACCCCCTGACCCTCAATCCTATAACAACCACCAGAAGAACAACCAATCACAGACTGTCCTTGCAGTCAAGCGGCTATTTCATCCAACTATTATATTTGAAATAATACTAAATTGCTAATTTCCCTTAGTATTGCAGTTTATAATGGTTATGCTAGATCTTTTTTAAGGGTCCTCTGTAATATTGACTGCAGCCAAAGCAAAAATCATTCCGGAGTTTGTTTCTGATATGAGACCCACCAGCTGAGGGTGTTGTGGTGTGTGTTTCCCCTGCAGTTTGGACCCCTCTATGGTAAACATCTCTGATGAAATGGCCAAAACCGCCAATTGGAAATCTGTCTCCATGAACTCTGACAGTGCCAAAGCTCTGAAACATAGTGCCAGGTAGCTATAACTCTTCCTCTGTATGGTTCAGGTGTTCATCCTTCTTTTTCCTCTCTGGCTGCTGGGGCCAAACCCAGAAACATGCTCCCATCCCTCTCAGAAAATCACACCCTGATGATAATGTTTATAAAATATTTAAACCAAACAATAAATACTTTTCTATTTAAATATTTTGAAAACGCATTGGGAAACTATTTTCAATTTTACATGAATTTCATGCATGTCAATGTGTCTCAATCACATGCTTTTAAGTGTGGAAGAATATTGATGAACCTTTTTATAAGGTTATTATTGCTTACTCTGATGATGGCCAGAGAAGGAACCAAGTGTTCTCTTTTGGAATCCAGCCTAATGTTTCTATACCTCCACCCTATTTTCCTATACTGTTGAACCCCAACCTATTTGTGCATGACAGTATATTCACCTTTTGAATGATCGGAGAGCGTGAAGGCGAGTTATAACCACTCTCACCCACAGTAGAGATTCTATGAAACACCAACTTGCAAATCAATAGTACTGTATGTATGGCAAATTTCTTAGAACTGCCAATATTTTCAAAGAAACCAAAGATGAGAGCATTTGGGTCCACCTGGGGTACATTCAGTCTTGCAATGTTGCATTTAAACATTTTGCTACATTACATGTTGTGTGGCAAAAGGGTGCTGAGTGGTTTCATACACACTGTATTGGGTTGTCATTTGTTGGATGGGTTTGGAGGATTTAACTTCAAGTTTAATTAATTCGTTGTGAACAGATATCTTTAGATATAATTGACATTTTTCAATGAATTAACTGAATTTTGGTGATGATGGTGTTATTCTCTTTTCCCAGCCAGGCAAAGGTGTCCTGTGTGACGATAAACTTGGAGAACGACCAGGGGGAGAAGTATTGGGATGCTGAGACCTCCTTATGAAGGAGTAATGG